>LUCH01007086.1:3626-28009 GCA_013368495.1 Paragonimus heterotremus
AGCGATCAACGTTTGACGAGGTGAAAATGTTAATTCCGATGGATCGGGTACTGTCATATTACAATCCTGAGCTTACTCTTGTAATCCAATGTTATATCAGTCAATCCGTCCTTGAAGCCGACGCTGCGGCCGATTGGCGTAAGGTGCGAGGTGGATAGATGATGACGTGGCGTAGACAAATGAAATCGTTCACGAAGGGGTTGGGCAATGTGGATAGGGCTCCTCTCCCGGGCTGGAGCCCTCGTGACTCACAGATTCGATGGCTTGAAACGATAGGTGAGATGGCGGCTAATCGAATTCAGTGGCGTGAATGTTGTGGTTGTTTGGCCGAGTTGTCTGTGAAGTTAGTGCACTTAATGACGCAGACCAGTGAAAGTCGTGAGGAAGCTGTCTTGCTGATGACGCCTCACTTTCACTCACAGCTCGGTTGTTTGTTTGCAAGGTGTAGGCGCCTTAGCGTTGTATGTTTGGATGTAGACGTAGCTATTTTTAGTGACTGGGTCCCCTCCCCTTTCCCTTTCTTTTCTTTTCTCTTCCTATACAAGTTTTGTTTCCTCTTCATGGTTGCGTGGCAGTTAAGCATCAGTGTGAACCACTGATGTATTGCTGTCTGTGATGATGATTACAAGGCAGACAGACTGACCACAGAAACCAAAGTCTTTCGACTTCGGGAGAGAACTATGCGCAAATCGAGAAAGAAGTGTTGACAAAGGTTTTTGCTGTGGAACTCTTCAACAGCTACACAATTAGAAGAAAGTCAGTGGCGCACGCAGACCATAAACCTTTGATAGTAGTAATTAAGTAGCTACTGAGTGCCGCTCCCCGACGTCTACAGCAGATATTGATCACGCTGCGAAAGTGTAACTGTCAGCTTATTTACCAGTTCGGCGATCTTGTGCATATCGCTGATACCTCTTTCTCGCGCCTATATACCCGGTGCTGCGATGGATGATTTTGTATTCGAAACCACCTATTCAGTAGACTAGAGGATGTTTCCGATGAGCAAGAGAGTGGCCCAGCAGGATATGACAGGAAGCGATCATTTACACAAATAGCTTACTCATGTGATAAAAGATTGGTGGCCACAGGATAAGATGAATCTGTCTGAAGAATCGGTGGTATTTTCGAAGGAGCATGATCAAGTCGTTCGAAAAAGGGGAATAATCTTCAAGGTAGTGAGGATAGTCATCCGAACGATTTGCAGAATTCCACTGAAAAAAATATATGTGGCACACGTTGAGTGAACAGCTGTGTTCGTAGAGTGAAGGAAATATGATATCCGCTAAGCACGTCTAGTAAGATAAAATATTACATAGTTTAGTACGAAAAATACATAAGGCCTAACTCAAGTCAAATAAGCGAAACGATTTTGCTGACAGAACTTCCGGAAAAAGCTTAGCAACTAGTTGCAACCAATAAATTTACACAATGTCGCAAACAGTACGTGATGACAGTAAACTATTTCTCGGATTATTTTGAAAAAGTCTGACTAATCAGTACCATTGGAAGTGTAAGTGTCAACAAACTGTGTGCTCAATTCACTCGTTATGGCAAATCGGAGGTATTTTTCTTTGACAGTGGACCTTAGTTAGTGAGCACGAAATTGAAGATGTTTGTAGACAAATGGGGGTTTGAATATTGAACCATAAGAAAACGTTTTGCAAAATATGGAACGAGTGATGAGAATTTCCAGGAAGTTCTGAAGTGATTGTCCCAAACCGTGCTGTTTTCAAGTTATCTGCACTCCTCGTGAGCAGTGCGTTAACGTTGTAAAGACGTTTATGATATTTATCCGTTTCGCGACCTCGTTATTTAGCCATATCACTGTATTTCAAGTTCGTTTCTTCCAATTAAAGGCGTTTTAACCATAATGTGGTTCCCTGATATTGACACGATCAGGTAGCTGAGACAGATAGCTTTAGAAAATTGCACGGGTTTAACAGCCTATTCTCCAAGTGTTTCTGGATATCTTTCACATCAATGAAATGGATGCTTCTCCCATGTGATAACAGCTTAAGCATGAATAGAAAGTCGTTAATTTCAACCTCGGTTGTGTAGTTATTTGTATAGGTGTAGCTAATTTATTTACAAACTCTTATCATGTTTGTAGCTGGGATTTAAAGATTTAGTGTTTTTTAAGTTGCATACGGTTAATGTGAGACTAATGACATGTGTACTACAGGCTACAAACGAAAGTCTAGAAGATACCAGTTATTTAAATGATACCTCTAGATAGGTGAAAGATAAATTAACCCGTTTCAATGAGATCCTCGGGAAAGGCGGTCAATTAATTTTCTTGCATGATATCTAACCGTAATTCATAGTCCATAATAATGTTCCGTGATAGAAACAGAATGGGTAGCGTTAGATTCTCATTAGCTTCAGTGTAACTGAGGTTCTGTCAATGCAGTTGTTACACAAAATGCGTCAAAATCGTCTCCATTAGATAAACTGTTACAGTTCCCAATGTTGGTTGATAACTCGGACAACAAAGTACAAGGACATTTTACCATATCTAGGTAGTAAGGAAAAGAAAATGAGACACAAAAACTTTTGCAAAATACATATGCAATGTTGTCAAATTAGGAACTTTTGCAAGGTATAAAATCATTGTGCCTCCCCTACAGAAGCAAATCCCTTAGAAATATCCACAGTGAGTAATCCTGTCTCAATAAAAGATGGATTCCCAGGCGACGATCAGTGGAGGTCTTGGAAGGTTTCCTCGACATGGTCGCACATAATGTTTAGGTGTGTTACAATGAAACGTTAGACATGCGTTTAATTTGGTAGCATTACTGTTGCGTATTGCCATATGTGGGTGAAACATTCCTTCGATGCAATAGCAGCCCACTGCCGTGTCCTATTCACTGGCATCAATTCGCTCTGCATCTGATCACCGGACACTGCGCCTTCAATGTCTCGCCCACGCACCCATCCTTCTATCAACGCCCAAGATAACAAAGGCCGACTTTACGCGCTTCACGAACCAGCGCGTGATCCGACAATCCCCGTCTAGGCTGCACGGTTCTCACGTTCATTCAGCCTACTGAGCGACCTCTTTCCCGTCAAAAGTGCGGTTACAACACACGCGTTCACTGTGTTGTTTATATTCAACAAAATTAATTAATTAATTATATAATAATACTAACAATAATAATAGTAGGATATACACTTCTAAACGAACGGGTTAAACCACTTAAACCATGAGTCACTGATGCCTGTGATGAGTGGCTCAGAGATCTGCTCCCAGTTAGGTTATGCATGCTAACTGATACGCGTGTGAGGCTCACACACGAGTGACTAATCTCGCAAGTGCGTAACACAACCTAACTTTCAGTGTTGCGTCTCGGAATATGAACGCTTCAGCAACGTATCAAGCCAACGAACAAAGGGACGTGAACTAGAACACAACCCTACAGCCACACACCTCATCAACGTGATACTACCCCTTCAACACTACTGACACACACCGCGTACATCTGGGCTGTAGTTGCCAGTTCTTTTGTTAGTCAAGATGTTAGTTTGTGTTGTGCGTGATTCTCACATGATTGTCTTTTTTCCCTTCTTCCATGATTATAAGGTTACGACCACCAGACAAAGAAAGGCAAGAACAAACGCGAAGAGCGCGAGCAATATCTCTATCATGAAAGGAACGCAAAGATATCGCAAAACGGCAGGGAAATCAGATCGCAAACATCGAAACTCAACTCTCGCAACTTAGAATCCCCCAACAAGTAAGGAAAAAGATGGTCTTCAAAAGAGCTATGTTTGTTGCTCAGCCCGAAGAGGAAACAGTGGTGTACAGCAGCTGTATTTACGGGTGTTGAGCGGCCTTGCGCTCAGGCTACTCAACGGACCAATCAGAAACGAGAGCGAAACTCGAATTTCGAAAATATTGACGGGCATTCAAATTCCCAAAAATGGAAAGTCCATTTATCTGGCCAAATAAGGCAAATTCTTGAGAAAGGTGCCTTTTCCAAACCTCTACCTAGCTTAATAATATGAATTATTCCTCAACCGTCTACCCTTCTTCCGATATAAGTAGTGAACGTTAGGTTGTAATTATTTATAAACAGTCTGCACACCCTCACTTAACAACAATGTCATTCCCAACCCTTCGTTTTGATTAGCTGATTCCTGTGTAGAAGTGGACAATATTAGTCAACTCTTCATTGGTGATAGTTCATTTCAGTAATGATTATCCCAGCTCAGACAATATCCCACTTCTTGGAGAATTTAAAATCCGGAAAATATGCATATTGTTCTAGGTACCGAACTGAGAGTTCAAAGAAAAGCTGTGCATAATCTGCCGGCCTGATCTCACCCCCCCCCACATTCATCTCTGCGAACAAAAACAATGGCAGTTTGTCACACTAGTACGTCAAACGCTACTGAATTGGGGGGCCACTATGTTTGCAAACTGACCTACAGAATTGTTGAGTAGCGTGGGCCATGTTACCCGTAGGGCGTATAATTGTGTGTCACGCAATCAAAATCCAGTTGCTCCTGTAGTGGCCAGAGTACGAAATTTTACCTCTTTGGATTGCCGACTAGGCAAGCGGCAAATGAACTGTGAGGCCATTTCCGGCGATACTTGGTGCCATGAGTCAAAGAGATACATCAGAATTGCACTCAAAACTGACTTCGCCTCGCCATGCCGGGTATTGTTTATCTATTCTCTCAGAAAGGCCTCCAGTCGCGCAACCGAGGTAACCTGCTTCGCATGAAGGTATGAGAGGGCAACACAAAAAGAGGTCAAGCATTTAAATAATCTACCTTTGGGTTAGACTTAAGCGGCTAGGCTGGACGTAAACCAGATTTGCTGTTGCGCAGCACTGTATATCGTTCCAGCTGTACTACTTATTCTGCGATTCACCAGTTCAGCCAGTGCCTCGCCTTTGAACTCTAAATTCTTACAAACCAACTTCTTTTCCGCAGATGGGAGTTTACCTTTCGGTGCTGCCAGTCCCGCGTGTCTGTCGATAAATTGTACAGAATAGGCGTACTGTGCAAATGACCGTTGTAAAAATACACTTTCTGCTTCAATTGTGCCATCGGTTTTTATCTTTATAGCTCTTCTTGTCAAACTACGGACGTGATTTCTTCTCTGTTTGTGAGGGGTGTAACTGAAAAAAATTAGTATATTGGTCGTCACAAGTCTTTTTCTTGTGGATGCCTCCCTAAACTGAGACGTTTGCGGGACGATTCAGTAACTCATTCAGCAAAGATATTCACACATCTTTCTCGGCCTCAAGTGTAAAGTTGAGGGTAGGATGTGCTGTGTTCGCCTCAACAAGTAGGCTATTTAGATCAACAGTTTTATCTACTACACGGATGATATCGTCCACGTACCTGTTGTAAAAAGGGCTACGCCCAAGAATTCCACGAAGCTCAGTTTCTCCTAACATTGCTATGAAATGTATGCCAATAGTGGGCCTAATAGTGACCCCATAACACACCACATTTCTAATGGCATCTTTTCCTATCAGTGTGAAAGTGTACATTCTGCGTTCACGTCAATATCCGCTACTTGACTGCCTTCGGTAGACCCACATGTGAATCTTCGAATCAAATATACGCACAGAGATAGTCCACGGTTTCTACCGTTGTTACGTCTGTAAGCAGAGAGCATACACCGAGTGAAATATCTTCGTTTTCTATGTTTAACGATCGGATTAAGTCAACGAAATAGATCGTATCGCACAGCGAATGTACTTCAGTGTCCTTCCTTACGGATTTTATAGAACCTGTTTCGTACTGTGCCACACGGAGTTATGAAGATATAAACCGGTGGCAAAACTGAAGCGAAAAAGACGTTTTTATAGTGGACATTCGCACAGAATGCCTATCCCGCACAATTTATTGATGTCAGCAACGAACATTAAACTCCAGTCTGTGAAAAAGACGTTGCCCTACCAACTGAACACCCTTTACGTAGTATTGTAACAAATTACTTTCGTTTTTGTTGGTTTAAAAAACCTAATGATGTAAAATGTTATGTGGTTGGAGTAACGGTGAATAACGGAAAACAAGCTATACGCCAAGCTGCATTTGTCTCAATCTGTCGATTCGGTGACTTCGTATTTGTATAGTATCTTTAACAAGTGGCTGTGTTTCTCGGGACAATACAGCGCTCTGTTACCTGTGAGTTGAAATGGTTGTGATTTATTATGTCAACATCGTATTGATTACGTTGTTGATCTTACCGCAGTAACCGATCCGACTTGTTTTGACTTTGTAATCCGAATTGCTTTCGCATCGCATAGCCTTCTCGAAATAACGCTGCGCCATGGATTACATCTACGCGGGTTGTCGCTTAAAATTATATAGAAACTCTACCGAGCAAAGCGACGAGATGATGTTTATTGACGGTTGATTTTTCAATACTGCTTTAACATTAGTCTTGTTCAGCAAGGAGATGTACCGCACACCTAATTAGGCTATCATGACCAGCATATCCTGCGTGTGATTCTCTCTGAACAAACCACGGTTTAATTTGACTGATTTACAATGTGTCCATTGCAAACTATGTGGGCTGATGTTGAAATGGGACGTGTTGTGGTCTCCTAAGTGAAGCCACGGAAGCACGTGACCCTCGTTCACTAACTCATCATACATCTTAAAGGTGTCCGGCCGTTTGAAATGCCGCCACTGTGTTATCCACACCCTCTGTAATTACCGCGAACGACAGAACCCAAATAATATTTAACTCATGAGTGGCGTATAAACATTTTATAGTTTGTGCAGAACCTCTGACACGTTGTTGTCTACGCTGATATTGTTCAACCGTATAAATTGAAGACGTACAATCGATTTGAACAGAATGGATCGATAAAACAAACCACATGTCCTTCTTATCTCGCAGCGTCAGCATGCGGTTGATTCCCGCCGCGTTTTCTCTAGTCAGTTTGCCACTTTGTTGGTCGATTCGTTATTCGAGAACAGTTGAGTCTCGGCGACAGCAGCGTATTGAACAGAAGGCACGGCTACCCGTGGATATGCATCTTCCACTAGTTGACACGGACAGACAGGTGACTGCACTGCTAATCACGTACTCGGTATGTATACTCATTCTGATAGCCAACCTAACGTTAATAATCGTATTGGACAAATCCGCACTGCGAGCTGTGCGTCGATTCTTTTGCTTCTGTTGCTGCCTCATCTATGGTCTCGGTCGATTTTGGAATAACCGTGTCGATGGTGAACTGTTCGTGGATGACAATGATAGTGGCGATGAGTTCTGCTGCTTCAAACTGACTGAGTCGGTCAGGCAGCGCAGACCGGTTATGCTGAACAGCTATCAACAGCAAAAACGCACCGAGGGCATGACTGGCCTGTTAGGAGACGATGAGCGATCTGTCTCAACGAGCAAAATATCCAGAGGATATTCGGGATACTCGATGGCCCCAATTTCACTTAGTCGAAACTACAAGCAGAAAGACAACACGCTCCAAGTTCGACTGGAATTTCTTGCCGATTTGGCTGCCTACATGCATGCTCGAGCAGCACAGCAGTTGCTTAGCGAAACTAGCTCATCGAGTGAAGAGGATAGCAACCTATCGCAAACCAGTCAACTGACACAGAAAACGTTTGATGATCTACGTGGAATATCGCCTAAACGAGTGGACAACCTAGGTAGTTTGGATAACATACCAGCGTCTAAGTGATACATTGATTTTGGGTTGCATCAAATTCTCTGCTAAAGGAAATACATATTGATTCGCCATGTGTATTTATCCTTGCGTTAGAATTCTATCAGACTATCTTAATAAATCATCGTTGATGCATGTAAATTTTGGCTTGTAATGCGCAGTACATTTAAATTCCAGATACCCAAATGATTCTTGAACAACTTAATCTTTTTGGGCTGTATGTCAATAATAAGCAGGAAACACGAGTTAGTCTACAAATTCATTTCAAATTGTTGTAAACCCTTCTAAACGCTACGCTTGTTCGTCCTAGCTGTCGTAATTCGCTTGGCAGAATTCGGATTCGCGTCCCGGTAAATATTAACGCTAAAATCTCGGTCCCCAATAGTACGACGACTGCCCCGTATTTGCTCCTGTAGTGTCCACAAGTCAGTTATATTTCATAATTCATGCTTATACATTTTGGTATACATCGTTTTGTTATCTTCAGTTGTATGCTTGTTTGGAATAATCAAAAAATCAATTTTTGAATTTCATCATCAACACGAATAAACGGTGGGTACCGCGCGTCATCTCCGTCTTCTTCATTCGTGTGAATATTGGGTGGTTGGACGGTGAGATATTTTATAACCGCGTATTAGCTGATCTATCGACGCTCATACTTTATCGTATCACGTCGTTTGTGGAATTATCTATCGGTCGTCCAACAGATCTCATCTCTGACGCTGTCTTTTTCTCTCTTGTGGTGTTCTATTCAACCTAACGGACCTTGACGTACCAGTGAGTCGTTCCTGTTTTTACCGATACGTTTTTTTGTTTAATCCGTACGTCTACCTTTGATCCTATTCGTCACCGTTATAACTTTTCCGTGACTACCATATTTTTGGTCATTTTTATTAGTTAATTGATCAGTCCACTACACTCCCAAGACAAGCCAAAAGACGCGTTCAAAATATAGAGCTTTGTTCCGCTCCAAAACGTGTGCAGCTAGGACGACAATTTCAAATTATTTATAGAGCACGTAATGACCACAAATTCCCAACAGATCATGAGAGAGAGTTAGGATCGCACATGTACATAGTGGTATAAAAGGTCCCAACCGATTTGAACAGTTCCGCTAATTAGGACTGAGTCAAGTGTTTTTTCTCCTTTTTCTCATGACAGAGGCGCCCTGGGACGGTAACGGGGTGGACGCTCTAACACATATACCCTTCCAATTCATAAACATGATTGGCATAGAAGGGAAATGTTGGAAAAAGGCACATTTTCTCAAAAATTAGCCCTATATGTATGGAAAATGGATTTCTTCATTTTCTGGGAATTTGAACGCCCGCCAGAATTCTGGAACGTCCCGAAAGTTGCGCTCGCCCCTGATTGGTTCATTCGATGACCTAGGTCTAAGGCCACCACAAACCCACAAACACAGTTGCTGTAAATCGCAATTTTGCTTCCGGGCTGAGCAGTAAATAAAGCTCGTTTGAAGGCCATCTTTTTCCTTACTTGTTGGGGGGTCCAAGTTGCGAGAATTGCGTTCCGATTTAGAGCTCTGTTTATCGTACCACTTTACAATATCGTTGCGTTCGTTCGTGATAGAGATACTGCTCGCGGTCCTGCGTTTGTTCTTGTCTTTTTTCTATCAGGTGGGGTCGTAACAGAAAACAACGGTTCTTTTACGATACGGAACATTTACGCAGCGATCTGATTCGTGAGGGATACACGGTTGGTGGCATCCGATTCAGATTAGCCTGTCACAATTACCGAAGCCAAAGTACGCCTGCGCTTTAAACCATCACCCCAAGCGGATGGCGATGCACCACTTGTGGTTCCACTCACACACCACATATCCATTGTAAACCCGAAGGAATAAGACCAGTAGGTGTGTGAGTGAGGCATTTGTGTCCAGTCGGCCAACGTTGCTTAGCCAACTGATAAGTTACCTCGAAACAAACGGAGAGATACTCCAATGTTGAGAGCTAAGCTAGGAAAAAAATACTGAAAATCTCATGTAAGAAATATTCCAGCATAGGAGTATATGACAGTGCAACCTCGAGGAGCATGGAGTAAAATCAACATGCATGGTAAGACTGGAAGAAAACAGGCAAAACCTTCACCATACAGTACACCAACAGTACTATATAAAAGGAAAGATAGAAGACCACGGACATCCTGGTTTTTGAAAAGGGAGCGGATTAGTTGCCAAACGACCATGGTCTTGGTCGATACAATCATTAACAGAGATAGAATGAATATACTGATATGACCTACCTGAGTTTAACTAACTCGTCGTTTCTTCGCTGACGGTGCACTATGAATAGGTTGGTGAACTACTAATCCAAGTCGGCCAGCGCATTCGCGGCCGCACAAATCGCGGCGCCATATAGTCATATCACCACGACCTATGGCATCGATGGTTCCTTTGCGTATCGCGCGCTTCTGTTCTCAGCCCTGCAGCCGTTGCTCACCAAACTTTCGGACGCCCGTCCAGATCATATTCTTCCAGACCGTCCGGTTACACGATAAGTCCGCCCGAGAGCAAAATCAGTATTGCAACGCGAAAAACTTGCCTGGATAACATCCTGGTATCTCCACTTTTGACCAACAAGATTGCTCTTAACTAATTTCAGTTGTCTGCACAGCAGCTGATCTGGAATACGGTCAACGCTGATCCAACGGAAGTTACCTAGCCGACAAAGATGATCGAGCATCAACATAGCTTTGATTCTGTCCATGTCCGCTCGCCGCAGTACCTCAGTGTTCTGAATCATGTCCGAACACCGAATACCAAAGATGCATCATAAATATTGCAATTTCCGCTGATACGAGGTCCACGTTTCACTACTTTACAGCATTATGTCTTACCTGTGTTGATATCCAATATAAACTTGGATGCCGTGGTCGCGAAAGGCGTGGCCGGTCACTGTAATTTGTCTTCGTTGTATGCAAACGGTGCGCTGTCATCTGCGAACAGAAGAATGCGCTTCGTTGAGGTCTGTAGATAGGTTGGGACATCAAAACGTTGAATAATCACCAGGCTTCAATCCGTCCCGTAGTCAACCTCAACGTCATGAGGCTTGGGCACAAGCCTGACTCACGCCAGTTAGGATGTCAAAATCATAAGAGGTCGATCCATACGTCTAAACTCGCGCCTTTATGCTCACATGCAACATTCTAATCAAAATGGTGAACTTAGCCGGATATCCAAATTTACCAAGCACCGTTCACAATGTCTCGTGACTCACGGAATCAAACGCCTTGGTGAAATCCACGAAGAGGTCATACAAGAGCTGATTGCGTTTTTGGCACTTCTATGGAATACGTTGAGCAGCAAACATCAAGTCGATCGCACTGCAACTCGTCCGGAATCCACACTGCTGCTCACGAGCACTGGCCTTCAAAACGTCCTCATTCATTCGATTCAGCAGGATTCTTGTGAGCACTTTGCCTGCGCAGTTCAGCAGACTAATGCCCCGACAGCTGTCGCCGCATTAGTTTCTTACCCTTAACTTTAAACAAAGATACGATAAATGCGTCCACGAAATCTTGTCGAATTACTTCTTGCTCCCAGATGGAATGAACCAGATGGAGTGGTGCACGTGCCAACGCTGGTCCGCAGTTCTTCAATATTTCACCTGGCAAGCAATCCTCGCCTTCAGCTTTTCCTTTGCGCGGTTGTCTAATCGCTGTCTGCACCTCTGTCTAATCGGGCGCGACAGCAAGTGAGAATTTGACGGCCTGTTGCGGCAGGTAGTTCACGGTCACTTAATAAATGGTAGCGGGACGGTTTAGTAAACTACCAGTGTATGCGCTGGATTTACGTGATGTTCTCTGGTTGTGTGCACGAAGAGCCGGTGTCCACGTCAACCAGTGCTTTAGTAGACTAGACGGATGAACTGAAAATCGCTTTAAGCAAATCGCAGAACTGTTTGTGCTATCTGTGATCGGCGCAACCGAGCATCCGCTTACCTTGTCTCCTTCACCATTCGTCCTTGTTTCCGCGAACACGTTGGCCAGTTGACGAAAAATTACTCCGGCTTGTCACTCTCTTATCTTCATTATCCTCGTCCATTGTGAAAGTGGCAAACGCTGCACTCTTCGTTGAAACCAAATTGGAAGTAGCCGCGTTGTTTTCGTTGAACCAGTCCGAACAGTTCTGGCGTTCTATGCCGATCGTCTCGGTGGCTGCTGCCGTGATCTCGTATTTCAGCTGCTGCCACTCCCCTCCGAGGATGACGGATACATCAGCGCCTTTCAGACGAGCCGCAATCACACTTTGAAAAACAGATTTTGTCTCACAGTTCTTCAATCGTTTGACATCCAATTTCTGCCGTTGTCCAAAGGATCTATGACAGACAGGAATGCAGAGATGGATAAACAATTTGGTCTTGACCATCCTATGATCGGTGCTATATTCAACGCTGCGCATCACTTGCGTGATACACACTTCACGAATGTCACACTGCCGCGCAGTCACGTAGTCAAGCAAATGATGGTGACGGCTTTGCGGGTGAGTTCGCATCAGGATGTCGCTCGCATCCAGCTTGGATCGGGTGTTTGTGATAGCCAGCTCGCGAGTAGCACACAGGTGGGGCAGAAGCCCACCTTGCTTGTTGACTGAACCAACGCCGTAGTGTCCGAGGACTCCTGGCCAGGCTACGGAGTCGCGCTCAACTCGAGCGTTCAAGTCACCCAGATCGAACAGCCAGCCACTCACCGGTGCCTATAGGATTGTGGCGGACATGTGATCACAGACTTGATAGTTCGTATCGTCAGTGGGACACACAGTTGGAATATGAACACAAAAAATTGCAGCACACTTACCTCGACCGAATCGCAGTCTCATAGACAGCATTCGAGGGCTGATGCCGTGCGGCTCGCTTATCGCTAACGCATTGATGCGATCAGCGACCGCGAAACAGACACCATGATTCCAAGTACCGTTTGATGGACAACCTATCCAATAAAAAAGATGAACTCCGCACCTGCTTCCCGGGGCTTGCTTTGTTCTGCAAGCACTGTCTAATTTAAGGCTGCTACGTCGACTTCATAGCGACTCAGTTCCATCACGATCAGTGCGGTTTAGTGTTCCGACCGTCTTGTGATGCTGCTTTGATTCAGCAGTGTACGCACATTCCATGTCCCAACGGAACGCGTTTTGCACCCTCGGATGTGTCTCAGTTCGGTCGTAGTGTTACTGAGTCTTGCGTGAGCACCGTCTGCTCTAGGATTCGTGCTGACGGGGCCATTAAGTGATGGGAAAGGTTTTGCAGTAGCGTGCTTTTGCCTATCCACGCTGCCGAAAACAGCAAATAGAGTGAGTCGGTTTATCTTGCGCGACGGTTAATGCAGTATGTTACTTGATTTATACGGGCATGGTATACAGCCAGGACGCCCATACCTAGACAGGAGAACGATAAGAGTTCTCAACCAAAGCCTTTGCCCCAAAAGCCTGTACCGCAAGGCAGCAAACGACACTAACCACACACAGGCACAACAAGAGCGACCACCGGCAATGGCGGGATTTTAGCAGCCACGCGTAGGCTGGAGAACCACACACCTATAACGTCAACACACAAGACCAATGTCACTGCAGAGCCAAACATGTCACACACAAAAATAAACAGACCAGCCAAGAACAAGCATCCAACCGAACAGAAACACAACACACTTGCACCATCCACAACGCGCACGCCGGCCTTTTGTCTGACTGCTCCCCTTTGGCCGATCTGACACGGTTGAACCTACATATCCTACCGGATCAAAACAGCAAATAAGCCTGATCACTACGCGAAGGTAGCATGAAAGGGATACACATAACTAAATGCACAAACCGGTAGGCAGCTGCGGACTGACACCTACTGTAGGCTGCTGATGACTGATCACCACAGTTTTGGACTGTTTGAAAACTTCGACCTGTCAGCAGAATGGTACATCTCTAGCGTTAATTGGCAGATTCGTATACCTTACGGATTACATCAGCTCTGACTTAGTGTGGAGTCTGATTAGGCATACTGTGAATTACTGTCTTTGTGTGTGTAGTGGAACACTATACACTATACACACATATAGTCTTTATTCACTTATACGCGTTAACCGGTCACAAGAACTAGGATGAAGACAGGATATTTGTTGCACGGTATATCCAAATAGCCTCCAAAAAGCTGTAAACGGCATCAATAAGCATACATCGGTGAGTTCCAGGGGTGCGATCTGCTTCCAGCATGATAAATTCGTCCAGACAAAGTTGTGCGTGGCTGTCCTGTAAACTGAACTGAACTGAGAACAGTATGGTTCAATATAACTCAACATGACCAAAGTCTTGCAGGCAGACACACATACATATATACAAATAGGATTATTCAATCCAGTCCCACAAGTCCGACGCGACTTCGATGAACTGAATGCGTCGATTCTAAACCGTCATCAGCAGCACCTCACGGAGAAAAGTGACTTTACCACCAAACATTATACTTGCAAAGAGTGTGTTACACTCCATACCGTGTCCCACCCAGATCCATCGGCAGTGGCATATATCGACATGAAATCCTAGTTCGTAATCACCTAATGAAAACCCGCATGGTGCGAATATTTTGTGTCAAACCAAACTAAACAACCTTCACATCTTGGTTGTACCGTTTAGCAGTACAAACCAGGTGTCCAGAGAACAAAGCAAGACAATCTGGACAACATTTTCAAATGAGCTGTCCACACCAATCTATAACGCAACAAGTTGCCTTCATCACAGCACCTACGAAATGGTCAAATAAGACATGCTGACAAGAAGTGGAACGACACGGTTCAGTAACGAGGTCACGAAACTAAGAGGTGCTAAGCGACCCTTATTGTTCTCATGATGTCGTTTTAATACTCCACATCACTGTCCACAAACGGCGCGATAACACTAAAAACACAGCATAACGTGCCTCAGATTCTATGGAAACATTGTTAGGTTCTGAGCAGTCTTCTACCGATTTGCAAATCTGTTCCATTCGTGGATGCAGCCTACAATTATCTACCGTTTGGTGACAAAACTGTCATGATGATACAATCCGTTAGGAAAATAGCGTATTTTCACTTTACCCATTCGCATTCACCGGCGCATCCTGGATCCCAGTTCAGCATTGCCTCGCAAGTTTTCAAACGGTTACAGAAACATGTATGAACGGCCAGGTGTTATCGTACGTGGACGGTGGTAGCCAAAACATCGGGACGATGGGGCCAAGCGACTGGAGTGGAAATGCACGTGCACATACGCCCCACACAGCCAACTAATCTGGTTGTGGTTTCTACGGCGTCGTGCCTGTTCGCCCACGCGACTCGTTTAGAAGGGGTGTCTGTTGGGTAAACCATTCAGTCTGGACTCCACATTTTGTTGCCGGGTCCCTATTTCTGGACCTACCGTACGAGTTTCGCCAAGTCCAGCCAAGGCTGTTCAGAGAGTGCGAACCGTTCCTACACCTGGGGCATATCGAGATTGGACACCTTTCCCAAAACAACTCGGAAACCGGCCGACCATAAACCAGTTGTTGCTGTCGCCTGTGGTTGGCCCATGTGCCACTTCCCTTATCATACTAACACAGCTGCCTACCTCCAATAGACCGTGATATGCCCCATCCTGCGACTTTGGTTGGCCTAGTCAAACAACCAGCCTGACGATTCGTGTATGTGCGGAGTTTGTGTTGCAAAACTTCCCAAATCGCCATATCACCTCCTAGCGTTAAACGTCTACTGCTCGCAACAGGTGAATCCTAAAGACAAACAAATCGTTCCAGTTTTACATTCACTGAATCAGTTTGTCAACCAATCTGGAGATACTGTATAGTCCGCTGTAACAAAAAATCTGTGACAATTTTGGCACCTTCTAGCAGATTTTGGACTGATTCAGAAATGATTTTCTTAATCGTCCTCAGCCATTAATACCGATAAAATGACAGATTTCACTAACCTTTGCTCGCATACATCGGCCGAGATCATTATCAAAAAGGTTGCGAAACTGTCCTTGCTTTTCTGAAATGACTCTTGCGTTACGTTTTCGTCTTTCAATGTTCTTATTCCCTTACAAGGTGTAATTTCGACAACTAGACAGACTTGAGTACAGACTGAATTCAGTGGCATACTGAATAGTTTCAGTTTAAAGATCTAGTATACACTTAGTAAATTTAATTTTGGATCATTTACAAGTTAACATCTACCAGTAACATATGAATTACCAAACTGGGACTCACAAACCAGTTGGTCCTCATATGCACTTTGAGTTTTTGAGACGTATCGTGCCAAGTGGTTGGTTTCCATTTATGCGGATCTGTGTAAATGACCCTATCTCCACTGAGATGAGTGTAATATCGGAGGTCGTGGCTATTTGCAGACGTACTTCAGTACTGTTCAGTGAAATGTTAATATAATTTCTGTTACTTGGAACGTCACCATCGAAATCTGCCAATACAACGCTGAATCGACTACCATTGTTGTTTAACGCCTCCCTGGGCCCTCGAAAACGCATGGGTGAGAATACTCTTCCACGTTTTCCGTTCCTCTGTTGTATGTTACTTCGAAATGTACGGACCGGCGCAGCATGCCTAGTTCCACAATATTAACACAGGCTCAGCAGCTTTGCAAAGTCTGTTACCTGGATACTTCCTGCTTTATTACTGACACATCGACGTTCCTTTCGGTGTTGCGCTGATTATCAACCAATTTAGTGTGGTTTCTGAGATTTGTTAATCGGTGGCACTAATCCGTCACAATCTACAAATGTCACATCTGGGTTTTCTTCTAGCTGAGATAAAATACATGCATGAAGATTTTTATCTGGTGCTGATTTAAATCTACACACAAAAATTAACGTTTTAAACTGATCACTAGTAAGACTTGATAGCCTGAATTTCTCACACTCCCGATAAACCACGTTGGTAAGCGTTAAGATGTGTTCAGATCATTTTGCACCGATTTGCTAACGGTTAAAGCAAGTGTTCAACAGTGACGAAATCACAGAAAATACGCGGCAAACTCTACAATGCCTGAGAATGGACATTTACGTGGGTGCTCTGGAGGAATGTACTTCTATTACGGAGCGTGTTCCGTTGGGCCAATCTTGTGTAAAATTAGTTAGGTACGATCATTCAAATTTGTTTCGTCCAAACTGAATAAGTCCTCATAACGCTTGAACCAAATCTCGAACGAGATCCAGCTGTCCGGTTGTCAGTTAAATACCGTTACGTTGTTGGCTGATGACTCTGTAGTAGACATTGCGATTGAAACTGCTGAGCTGCCATTTTCTGCTCCAAGATTTCAGTCAGTGTTATCTGAGTGGGTTCATACTATTTGTGCTTCTGCTTTGGAAGCTTCCGAACTGTCTGGATCAATAATGACAAGATAACCTGCCATTCACCGAAGTCCATCGTCATTACCGGATCAACTATGAAGAATCAAAACACGAAGCTTGAGAGTTCACAGCTATTCAAGCCACTACCAAGACGAATGTGACGTAAAGACCACAACTGTGACCAGTATGACAATCACTCAAAAAGCAGAAACCTGCTGATCCTTTGAGGCAACCTGCCAACGGTTGGCAGGACGAACAAATGTAAATAAGTGATTGGATAATAGTGCACCAACTATGTGCCACGGCGGGAACTCGGCCGCGACATGCTGAGACAAATAAAGGTGACGGGCCGACAAATGCGATCAAGGCTGTCTGATATGTGGCCAAAACCTCCATTTCAGGGTCACGATGGCCAATAGAACAGCCAGTTTCAGTGAGGTGATGGTAGGATTGAGTGACTGTGAACGACGAGCCTGTCGACAGGTGGATGAATATCAATGACGAGGGAAGGCGGATCAGAGAATTAGGCATTTTCGATGCGAGTTGTGGGATTGTTAAAGACAAGTGATTAGCTCCGCAGTCATGAGAAGACTCGAGTCGGGGCCGATCGAGAGAAAGTTGGACACCTGTGGAAATTCTGCGGGGGTATGATCACTGGCTTGATTGTCATATGACCTGTTGGGTACGTACAGTTATATTACTATTTTTGGTTTTTTGTATCTAATCAGGCTAGCTACAGGAGATGTCCACTAGCTTTCCAGAAGTGATCCGGTTTAGTCATGATCGTTGGTCAGCCAAGGTCGCTATGATGCACCAAAAAACTCGTATTCCATCAAGTCCTAGGAACGATCCGGTGGCCACACTCGCCAAATCAAACATTATTTAAGAATTTACCTGTTCCTGCGGTTTGCAGTACGTTAGCCGCATAATGAGGCATTGCATATTCGGATCTCGGAACACCTCTCTAAATGGCTTCTGAGTACCAAAAGTGGAACTGCAAAAAGAGTACAATTACAGAGCATTTACAGCAACCTTGCCACCGAGTAGAGCCCATTAAAGCATACCGTGTTATCTATCAGGCAGTGAAAAGACACGCCTTAGTTTTTTCGAAGCGCTTGCAATACACCGTATGAAACCACCATTATGTGTTCATAAACAGATGGTTGTAAATCTGTTGCTATTGTGGTAGTTTGTTACATAGATTTAATATTGTCCCTATCCTCGTTTCTGTGTTCTCACTCTTTGTTCACACCTTACATGTACATCCGTATCTGTGACCATCACTGTGGATCACGTGACTGAAGTATGGTTGATCATTATAAAACTTTTGCTCGTAGGCTCCTGCGTCCGTATGTGTGTATATCTTTTCGCGTAAGCAGCTGAAAAGAGCGAACAAAATGATGCTTAATCATACATCTTACGGCCCTTGTGTTATTCAACTTTATTCATAGACAACCTTGATTCAAATGCGGCTTACCCAGTCTGTTCAGCCGTTGTTTTTGTTGATACTGAACCTGACTAGCGCAGCCATCGGATACTGTATTCACTGAAAACGCTGGCAAACGAGTAAACCCCCCCGTAGATAACATCATCATCATAAGGTCAACCAGAATGTCAACAGTGTAATGATGGTTCTATGTCACAGACCTCCTGTGAACTCTATTTGTGTGTTGAGTGCGCTTCTATTTGGAAATGAAATGGTCCATCTGACAAGAAATCCACATAATCACGGCAGTCGTGAAGATTGATATAGAGGTATGGGACGGAAAACAAAATGATTCACACTAATGTTTGTAATGTTTGGAAATTGTCAAATAATGACATCCTGCCATCAGGGTAGTCAAGATCAGTCTGTCTTCTTCCAGAAAGATGTCCACACTGGCATTTTGTTAATATCATAGACAGCACTCTGTTATTTCCTCCATGTTCAAATGGGACCAAATTGGCGTAAGTGTTCAATTTCGAAGTACACCGCGGTCCAGATCATTGTAAACACTAAACTGAGCTGAAGTATAGGAATACAATGTCGCAGTATGTTCACATACTTGCACCGCACACCCTCGCGTGACTCTAAATCTGTAAGTCGATTCGACCGATTGAATCGAACACACCAACATAATCCAGAAAAACGGCAGTTGGTCGGTAGAGCGCATGATGCTATTGCAGAAATTGACAAAAATGAAAATCAGATTAGTACAATCTCGTTCTTACTATCTGCCTCCCGAGGTGCACTAAACTGACGAAGACAATGGAAACACAAACCATAGCTATGCCTACTGTCAAGCTAACCCAGCTATGGTTTTCTCAAGAGTTCCGGATTCCTATCTTGAATAGTGGAACTACTAACCAGTAACCTTAGCAGAAAGGAATGTTCTCCGTCTTTTATCCGAGTTAATGCGACGCTTCTATCAGCGACTCCATACCTCTTTTGAACAGCGCTGGTACGAGATAATTTGCGTCAAACAGGACTTATTTCTAACCATTTCTGACTACATTTCGTTTGTCTTGCATCTTGAGGTGTACATTCTTCGGACGAACGTTGAGTGACGCACGTATAACCAACGACGCCAAATATTAGAACCAAGTCAAGTCGCTGGAAACATGGTACTATTAACATAAATAATATGATCAATTACATGAAAGGGACTTCAATTCGTTTGCGTTCGTGATATAAGATACAATGTTTGACTGCAGTAGGCCGTCAAGGATCCAAAAGGCACAAGTACAAGCATAGACGACCGATAGGCAATGATAAACCGACGAAGTACGATCGGATCGGTCTGATGTGTCTAAACAGCCGGCCTTCGGGCAGACCGATTAGCTGTTGACACTTTCACGGCGGCCCATAGTAAGGCAGTATTCACAGGGGTGACAGACAACAATGAGTGTGCGTGCGGGCGAGTGAAATTCAATGACTGAACGGAGGGGACTGGAGAAATTAGTACTTTTAGACGCAGGTTGTGAGAATAACAATAACAAGCGTTCATTTAGGCGGGGTCACGGGAGATAGTGTGACAGGGTCAGTCGAAGGGACTTTCGACCACCGAGAATGTCCCACATGAGGATTATCAATGTTTAGGCGGCAAATGTCCAAGCTCAGAACTAATCTTTCGACTATCTTCTTATCGATCGGCACCGAATCAGAACCATTATCCAAAAGGGTGTGTGTCTATCATATCCCTAGGTCTTACTGGCCGAAGTAGAACTCATTCTAGACGAGCATTCCTGAAATTTGTGGACGTGTATGCGTAGTCCATACGTTCTGGATTGCTGGCGGGTTCTCGAGCTAATACGATGTAGTGCGATAGTGTGTAGCGTCGTTTGCCGCAATCAGAAACTGGACATCGAGTAGATACTCTGCATGATTCGATTACATTGTTCGCTTTCAAGCAGGCGAAGCAGCGTCTGTGACCCCTTAATATACTCTTATTTTCGTTCAACGACTGTTGCAAGAATCTTGGGCACTCCGGTGTATCATGTCTACTCAGTCACACATGCTATCTGGCTATACTCTGAGATAGTCTTGGGGTATGTATGACGGCATTACACCAGGCATATTTGTTGTTCGATGTGGTGGAAACGACAAGTGTATTTGGCCCCGTATTGGTAAGCAAATCGTCCTCAGTGCTAGCAACAGATATTCACTCACCTCTATAATTTTAAATCTCATGAAATCTTGGCTCACTCTCCATAATGTTATCTACCAGTCCAGCCCATCGACTCTACAGATTCGACGGCATCCGTTCCACAATGGCTAGTTAAGTCTTCGAGCTGTTTTCCCACCCATTTTCCCTAGTTGTGACAAAGTCAACACAACAACACATGCAAGTAGCCAACAATCGTAACCTACTAACATCTCCATACCTTAGCTCTGGGCCATCGAGAAGCTTCTTCCTGACAGAAAAACTGTGTGTAGTTAGCCAAAATGCTTGCGAATGATACAATTCGCTTCCGAATGACCTTGGTCGTAGGATAGAAGGATACAATGCTCGATGTCTTCTCGCGCCCCGCTTCGACAGCAGTGTGGGGGATAGAGGAGTTTCCGCCCTTCGTCAGCTATCCTGCTAGCTACATTTAGTTTAAAAACTACAGGTGAGACGGAGGCAGCCTCCTGGGGGAGACGTCAAACGTTCTTAATTCTAACTTCGGAAAGCTCAGACCCACCAACAGTGTTATGATAGGAGATTTCGTTACACCGTATACTAGTGGAGGTTCATTGTGAACCCCAGCACCGCCAGTACTTGGACATGCGACACCAAATTAACGTTAGGCTGAAACAGCACTCGACCTTGGAACCCTAAGCCGCCTTCTGTATAAGTTAAGCATATGATTTATCAAGTACAAGTCCTCTATTCTCAGCGTTACATGCTCAACAGCAAGGTCATCGCTTAAATGTCTGTCATTTGTTAGATAAGGTACACTGACTCAGATGGAGGCGACAACATCAATAGGCTATGGTACACTCCCAACCTTTGGAAGTGGGGTCTCCAGCACCCCTACAGTTATCCCCGACACAATCCCATGCATTACACTAACAGCTGTTAACATATCCCAACCATAAACAACAACGCACGCACTACTTTTAGCCCGGTTCATAAATACATTTAAAAAAATATAACTCGTTAAGAAGACCAGGATCACTAGGGATGGGTTTTCGGTAAGTAGGACTTAGATACACGGTACACTTGTTGCTACGCCCACCATCTCCATTAGCATTGACATGGTAGTCAAATATACGGTGGTCTGGGTGGGAGTGGGACCGCGCACAACTGGGTACATGGATATCTTAGTTGACAGCGCCAACTGATGGCTCACGGAAACGAATGTCACACTGACCGTTCAATGCAGCTGGAGTTGAATGCTTACCAACAGTTGGACCACACTGATTTTGAACATCGAGACTGGACGATCAACCACCGGTCTGCTTTACACTTCGTCTGGTAAACTCAACCAATAAGGTAGGCCAATGCACGAACGTCCGTCAGAGGTAACTGAGTACTGTTGGTTCTGTACTACCTCAGAATCGATCGGAAACGCGTAGTCGATAGGACTACGTCTTACTGCTAGATGTGATGGGTGTCGATGGAAGGAGAAGTTAATGTCAAATAACTTAAATGACGCTGGTAAGTCAATGCGTCCAGTTATCAGTGTTGGAGACAACAGTGAAGAAAATGGTTCAATACAGTACTGAGTGGAACAAAGCTGAACACGAGAGATGTAACCTCAACTCTGTGGAACCGGTAGGTTGAATAATGTGTGTCAAAGCAGTCATTAAACAGTGTAACCAATACAGTCTAAAACAATGCAACAGTCAGACCATAAGCAAGGTCAGTAAACAGTAAACGGTAGCAGCAAACAGGGACACTTTAGCCGCCACACGAATAAACAACAAACCCGAGCAATTTGAACAAGCAGCATGCTGCCCATTACATGAAAGAACGGCCAACAAGAAATGGGAGATGACCATAAAGGCTGATAAGGCTTGGTGAACAGTCTAAAAATGGAATCCTGTCATAGCCAATAAAAAAATACTGTTGATGTGGCAAAGCAAAACGATGAACAGAAAGTCGTAATTCATGAGGGACCGATGACGACGTTGTGTATGACCAACAAATTGATGAATTAACGTCGAATACACAACACAAAAGAAACTGCTCGACAATAACAAGGTGACCATCTCCATTAGCCTGATGTAACAATATAGCAGTGATTGCTAGCGTGTAGAACAGATAACACATAAAAATGTAATGTATGAAGAACAATGTAAGACCGGCTACAACTTGAACACAGTTCGGCAAACTGCGGTCCGATTAGCCAAATTAACATCACTTCAACAAACTAGCACGAGAGATTGCAACAAATCAATAACGGACCTGAAAAATCAAAGTGAACACGACAGCACGGCCTGCCAGCATTAGACCATGATGTGTCGTGCGGTTGCCTGGTCTGTTGGAAGATTTCCCTCAGACGCTTCGGATGCCTAAATTTTCTGTTTGGCCCCTTCGTATACAACTCCCCCTCAGTGTTGCAACCTAACCGTACTTACTCACTCACACAGTGTTTTTCTCGTTTGAAGGTCACTGTGTAACCTAAATGCTTTTATTTGGCATGCTTCACCAGAGATGAACCATTACATTATTAAATGGACTTGTGAGATAACTTTCTATATGCATTTTGTAATATTTATTTAACTTTAAGCAGTCGATTTGTGATTTACAGTATATTTTTATTGCTGATACTGAGCGTTACAGTTTAGGTATACAGCCGATTGTTTCACACACATTTTTACTTACAAAATAGTACCGTAGAACCTAGGATCAAAATCTTGTCCTGAATTCGGTGGTCGTTATTCCTCTACGTGATGTTCGAAGACGGTTTGGTCGTAACGCATGGGGGAATAATTCAGATCTAACGAGCATTTTTGCTGCTAATATGCACCTTTCATGATTTTAAACGAAGTTTTTGATTTGACTGTCGATTCCTGGCCAGTAAACATAACCATTAGGTCCGTTTCTTGCATACGACGAAATTAGTTGCCAATAAAGTGAATCAAATCGTCACTAAATACAAGTACCACGGGCGCCACGTGGACGACAGTTTTTGTCTTATTTCAAGCGATGACAACCCTTAGGTCATACCAGTTGAGTTCAATGAAGTACATCCCAGGAAAAGTTCACCGCTGAGTTAGGACATCACGACAGGCTCTCATTCCTAGACGTCGGGTTGCTTCGTCGACTGGATGAAACACTTCAGAAACCAGTTCGAAGAAAAAAGAATTGGACGGATCAATACGCACAGTTTAAATTTCACCTTACTGAAGCACAACGAAATCTGGTGCATTGTTCGGTAAGTAGAATACAAAAGACCTGCACCCCGGTACAAAATGTGAACTCATTTAGACATAAGGGAAAAGGTCTATCATACAGAGGTGGGGTTAACGGCAAAATAATTAGCCGTTGACTGTCGAACAAAATCGGGTTTGCTTACCCTACAGTGAGACTCATCGTATCATTCAACACTTGCCCGGTACTGGTGCCACAGCCTTAGGGTAGTTTGCCTAGGCTCTCTCTTGGATTTCTTGCACCTACCCTCTGGTCTGATGTCGTCAAGCCGGCTACGTTGGATGAACCACAAGGGGGATATCGGCAGGGATCGTTGACACCTCTGAAATGGTTTTGCAATGGTTTGATTAAGTGTGTGTCAAGCGCAGTAGGGTGCCACATAATTGACACTAGCCATCGAATTAGACCGGACAAAGCGTACTGAATCACCTTGCGTTATCCAATGGCCACGCCCTTGGCCGAGTCGGGTGAGCGAACAGGCATGACACACCGCTGAAACAACAACCAGATTATTTGAAACAACCATTTCCCGTTGAAAATTTGAATAGAGCAGACAAAAGACTGACATTACAC
>LUCH01007087.1:10794-30601 GCA_013368495.1 Paragonimus heterotremus
CGAAGACATGCCGACAATGATGGACAGATTGAGCGACCGATCTGATTTGTATGGAATGCGCTTTGCACCTTCAAATTGCAAAATGTTGCTTCAAGACTGGGGCATTTCCACTCCTACCTCCTTTATTGCAGGTAATTCGCTTGAGACTGTGAGCAGTTTCACATACTTGGATAGCACTATCTCGTCAACCTGTAATATCGCTGACGAGATATCAGCGAGGATAGCAAAGGCACGAGTTGCCTTTGCCAAACTGCGTTATCTGTGGTGTCGAAAAGACGTCCGGTTGTCGCTGAAAAGAAGGGCATATAATGTCTGTGTGTTCCATTTTGCTTTATGGTTCGGAAACGTGACCTGTTCACAAAGAAGATATCAACAGACTTGCTGTGTTTGACCATCGTTATCTCCGCCAATTGGTGCATATTAAGTGGACTGATTGCGTGAGCAATGTGGTCGTTCACCGGCGCGTATTCGGAAACTCTAGGGATGCACGATCAATCGGTCAACTAATTACGTTTCACAACTTGAGATGTTTGGGTCATATTCTGCGTATGCCATCTGAGCGTTTACCGTACCGAGCATTATATACTGAGACCACCAACAATGGGATAGAATCGCGTGGTGGTCAACCAACAACGTGGTCACGGAATATGAAAACCTTGACCGTCGTATTGAGCAAAGTGGGTAGGTGTCGCCTGCCTGGATGGTTTCCCCCTGATCACTCAAACCGTTGGTTAGAGACGCTATTCGAGGTGGCGATGTGCCGCAGCCAATGACGTACCTGTATCCATAAAAATCCTAGTTCTTCCGCTTTGTCTTCTTTTACTAATTTTCAACCCTCTTACTAACGTTTTCTTCTAGGATATTCCATGTTACTGTTGAGGTGAGCGGCCGCCCGAGCCACAGTACCTTTTTTTGTCAGTACCTTTTTTGTTATGATTATGATTATGATGATGACGATAGTGATGATGATGATGATGATGGAGTGTAGACAGTTTCTGTTATGTGTCGGATCGATTGCTTTGCGGAACATGTTGGACAATGATAAGTATATGAACTTCATAGACATATTTTGTCACCCCACCCTTAGTCTTACTCATCATGACCTTGCAATACAATTAATGAACTTGTTTTGTTGAATTATTGTAGGTTGTATGGTCAGGCAAAGATGGCATATAACATGCATTCGTTGGAACACTCTGCTGATGATGTGGCCAAGCCGGATTCACCGGAAAACTTCTCTGCTTTTCCGTTTGAGCCCTTCATATATAGATTAAAATCAGTGCTTATTGGGCCAACGCGGCCAGTGGTAAAATCGTACAGACGTTTATCAGAAAGGCCTTCCGCTTCTGTTCCCGTCCAAGTCGTTCATTCTGATGTTGGTGCCCCCATCCATTATCCTTCTTTGCCTAGATGCTCTATGTTTATAAAGGGTTCCATTTTGCCTTCAAACGCTCGCCTGAACGCCGCCGCCCTTATTAATGATGTCCCTTGAATAGTGGTTGATGTATGTAACCCCAACTCTGACGATAGCTCTATGAGTTGTCGTCCCTTTACCACATTCCGACCTTTCTTCACCCATAGTTTTCCCCCTCACCACTTAGATATGTTTCTTGTAAATGATGTATCACCGGACGTTTTCATAACTAGTGCGCCTTGCATTAACGCTAAGGGTTTGCTTTTTCCCACTCATCCACTTTTTGTTTTTATCTCCATTTTGCATACCTGCGAATGACATGCCATACTGAGAATAATAAAGTTTCGTTCATGACTTCTAACCTTTAACTCATTTTGATTTGTCATCCATTACATGTCAGTTGTAACAATTGAAGAACTTCCATTGCAGATGCACAGTGTTATAACCTTCTTACAGGATAAGGAGCCCTGTTGCTGCGTGTTGAGTTCCACGTGTATTCACGACGGTATAGCATCGTGGCCTAATTACCCGCCTCTCCAGTTAACACAGCTGTGAGTGATCATTGGGTCTCCCCGCCCCACTCTGCTAAGATACCTATGAGAGTAATTAGAATAACAGGTAAAGGTTTTTTGATTGTGTATTGTGTTGTTAGATAATAACTTGCAAGCCCGTCGTTATGCTAAAAAGGCGGAGATTACGTCGGATTTAGATTCTTCTGATGCAACGGTGCGAGTGGGAAAACGGAGTCGGAGGTCCAGGTATTGCTGATGTGTTTGTAATTCTTATTGTTTTTAGCAAACGACTCAGAAAACTTATGCCTCAGTCATCATCCGGTGACCTCGACAGCCCTTTGCCCAATCTTGCTACTAGCGCCTCAGGTGCACAATATCCCACGTTCGTCGCGGAAGAAGTTGGTTCTTTGGGAAAGAAGCAGTGCTACGCACTTGCGCCTTCAACCCGACGTATCCCGGCCGCTGTTTTCCATGGTCCCGTTGCATCCTCCGTCGGTATTCATGCAGCCCACTGTTCCATCTCACGTACTGGACTTCCTGTTCCGGCCATAACGCCCATTTGGCCGCGTTCTGTCACCCCCACGTTATTTTCCCGCCCACTGTTTGGCAGTTCTCACCCAAACATTCGTTCCCTCATCCCCACGTCACCGCCGTCTTCGCTGCAGCCATCTATCAGTTCGTCCGTGGCTCCTCTGGCAGCAGCTTCCCCACAAAGCGAATCGGCTGTTTCCTCGTAACTGGCCAGAATAACAAATATGTCCCAGGAATTTGCCGCAAAACAAGAGGAATTGATTAAAGACGTGGCCGTTGTGAAGGAACGTCTACATCAACACCGCCTGTCCCCGATGTGGACGCTCCGGGTGAAGCTGTGAACAAAATCCGATCACGTGCTTTGCCCGTAAATAGTGTCTGCAGTTTTCGTGAGCTGGAAGCTAACTTACAAAAGCAGCTGTTCAGGACAATTATGTTTAGTGTACGGCTAATAATTTGAATACCGTTAGATGGACCAAGTGAAAGTAATGAGTGCTCCCCATGCCGGATTACTGCTACGCCGTTGTATGCGAGAGGCCATGGGATCACACTTGGCAGTATAGATGACTTATGCCGGAGGGAAAAATAGGCTTGGTTTCAAAAACTCAATTTTGCGACCAGTAATAGAAGGTTAATGGAATGTTGCAACAAAGTAATTTATGTCGAGCGTAGAAACTGTTCTACTACACGAAATGAGTCCGGAAACACGGCGGGAAGACGTAAACCAGTGGATGCCTACTGGTTCGACGACGCCCGTGACCGTGAAGTGAAATGCAGACTGAGAAGACCGAAGACACCGTTGCAAGTAAGCTTCTAAAGAGGCAATGAGACTGATGTGATTTGTATATTCATGAATCTCACATCATGAAAGTGTTTCGCCTGTGGGTATATCATGTGTTTTCACACGAATTAGATTTTAAGTGGCGTTCACTTGTGTAAACCTTAAGTCCTAATCTGTTGTGTTATCATGTGGCCTGAGGTCGTAATTTCGAAAATTATGTATTCTTTCTTGCTTGCATTTTGTTTCACCTCATTCCAGTGATTTTCGCACGTTTTTTACAGGAATGAAAACCACATGCGGAAGTTTGAGATGTACGTGAGGAGATCCCTTATTGTATATTTAATTTACTGTAATATACTCCCATTATACATTCCGATTGGTTTCCTTCCCACTCAGTGTATCACATCGTGAGAACGCCTTCTCACGTTTACCGCGGTAAAGGACGTTTGTGTGGTGTTCACAAGGTGATGAGCGTACGTTGATCCAGAACCGGTTATGTTGCATTCAGTTGTTTCCGGTTCAGGGTAGGGTTAAATACGTCGTTTTAGGTTAATTTAGGGATGAACTGGGGGTGTTTCACGGTAATTAAGGGGTAAATTAGGTCGGTGTGGGGTAATTTTGAGTTAATTCAGGGGGTAAATTAAGTAGTTTATTGTTAAGTTAGGGTAAAATTAGGACATTGGGAACCGACAGATCGTAATATTGGTGCTTTACGCCCCTTGAGGCTAAATTAGGTAACGTGTCTCAAATCCCTAACAAATCCCTAAATTGTCTTCGGATTGGCCCATTAGACCGAATTAGTGATTTGCCCTAAATTAACCCTACTTGTGCTAACAGGGTGTCAGGGTAACGTGGAGACACCAGGGCCAGCGTTCTTCCGAAGCGGGGGTTCCAAAAACAGTCCTGAAAAAGGAGACAACGAGAAACAGGCATGAGCCAAAGGCTCAGGGAACCATGCACACGACTTACGCAAACGAAAACTAAAACGACTTCGACAACACAGCGACACGTGCCGTCACACAATTCAAATTAGACCTGTGCGAGCTTGCTGGTTTCGACTGCACGTTACACAACTCCCCTCTTCGTTGAGCACCGTCATTGGTGCTCCAAACCCTCTAAAAGCCGGCTCGTGCTCTTGTTGCCAGGAGACATAGAGTGCCTGTGGGCCCTTCGTCTATTTACTTGGAACCTATCCTTTTTACACTGATTTTTATCCCGACACTTTTCTCCTGATCCTGATATTTTTTTCCTGACCTCTCTATTTTTTGTCACGGCATCCCTTTTTTAATCACATTACCACTGTTATCTTGGCACTTGCTTTTGCCATCCTGGCAGGGTCACCAAAATGTAACATGCAAGCCGGCTGTTTACACGCCGATTGCCCCTCACACTTACGGACCAATTTGGGGTAGTGTGGTGACACCGAGGTAACAGCGTTCTTCCGAAGTAGGGGTTCCA
This sequence comes from Paragonimus heterotremus, assembly GCA_013368495.1. Lineage (NCBI taxonomy): Eukaryota > Metazoa > Platyhelminthes > Trematoda > Plagiorchiida > Troglotrematidae > Paragonimus > Paragonimus heterotremus. Next base: position 15,491 of record LUCH01007087.1, read on the forward strand.
ACAACAATCCCGTAAGAGGAGACAACAAGAAACAAGCAAGGCCCAGTAAGCCATGTACACGACCTACACAAACAAAAACTAAAACGGCGTCGACAACACAGCAGCACGCCCCGATACGCAACTGTAGTATTCCAATGAGTCAGACACGAGCGAAAAAAACAGTGTTCAACGTTGGTAATCGAAGCACAACAAAAATAGAAAAGTCATAAGGCAGCGAGGAACGTATATTAACACAACACATATACCGAAGGAGACTCAGTTCACACCGTGTCCTTGCCCATATATATATATATAGGGGACTCCAAGGTCCAGAAACAAACCACCAATCGGGAGTGGCCTCATGCTTACTGACCGCTGACCTCGGGCTCTGGTTGGTCATCTTCCTCAGCCCCGTGCATAAACGCGGCCAGCCCGCCTGTTCGAGGAACTGATAGGGAGCGGAAGAGAGTATATGTGATCGAACAAGATGGCGGTACACTACATGTTATTATAAAATTCAAATCCAACCTGTGCGCACTTGTTGGTTTCGACCGCATATTACATCTATTTCGAAAGATCACGCTTGACTGTCGTTTAAAGGGCAAAATGGTCGTCTTGGCGTGAATCCTGGTTTACGAATAATTTTAAAACTTTTAGCATTGGAATTTGAGGCCAAATACACAAGGTACATGAATTAAAAATAAGCAGCGTTGATGGAAAAGTCGGAAAACAATGAATAAGGGTTAAAAGCATTAGTTTGATGATGAAAGAGTTCCCCTAATTTTCGCGAAAACAACCCGTTATTGGCGTTGGCTCACTTTTTCATGTCTTACAAGTGCAACCGCTGCAGTTTTCAAGATAAAATACGTCAGCCTATAGTCTGAGAGTACTTTATTTTGCGGCGTTTCGAAGACATGGTGGAAATGGAAATATACAACCATACCGTGCTGGAGTTGCATTTCAACGGGAGCACTAACACATCTGATAATGATAACTGTATGAAAAAGTGTTCAGCTTCCTTGTCTACGCAACATTTATATTAGCTCTTATTGTTTGCAAGATTTCAGGTACATACTGAATGACGAAACTTTGCTCTTGGAAGTGGTTGGGATCGACGCCATCAAATGGTTGTTCCTACCTTCAGCGTGTATGGAACGGCGTAAGAGAAGAATATCACGTCCCACCCTATTATCGAGAATCTTCAGAAGTAAATTCCACTCACTGTACTGCGTTGTCCTCACTCAGGTTGAAATCGCGTGGCGTTCATACGAAACAGTACATGGATACAGATGAAATCATGCTGCCTGTCGATCACTGGGAGGAATACCTCTCAACCGCTCACAACATGATGTTTAGAACGCCAAGTATCTATCACGGTGCAAGGAACTATTCCAACCATTATGATAATCAACAGAATCAAAGATAACGATTACCATGGACCACACACGTCTCAACTGCAGCTTTTTCATCAGTGGCATTCATTGAGTATAGAGCAAGAGTGTACCAGGATTGTTTGGTTACTACTAACGGGGGTGTGTATGATGTCACCATGTGTTGGTTATAGTTTTTTGTTCAACTGTAAGTTTCGGACAGAACTGTGTATAAGGTCCATCCCGCTGGAGAAATAATAAGTTAAGAATTTGAGAAATTCCTCAAATGGTGAAGTTGATAGCTTTGATCAGTTGGAAGTGTGTGTGGCGTTGCATCATGTGGCATAGGTTAATGCCCCAGATGTTATTAGATTAGATCAGATGTTTAGATGTCGTTAGGTCCGTTTTTAAAGATATTGCCTTCAGGCGGGCAGAGTTTGAAAATCGATATGATGTTCCTTAATGTTTGAATGGATGTATGTTCTTACTGGCTCTAATTGCATGTGGGAGTTTGTTCTAAATGTACGGATAATTCATTAGGAAAGAATTTGGACGCAGATTTTTATGAGATTCGAGGGCTGTCAAAGTGAACCTTTTGTTTCTGATGTTGTATTCTGAGCTATGCTGCAAGCAGACCGCGAGGTCGACAGTGAATTTTTTGCCATTAACTAAATTATATACGAGTGCAAGGTTCATCATGAGATGCTGTAGCCAAAGAGGATCTAGTTCAAGCATCTGGCAGCGTTATCTGCAGTTCAGAGGAGACGGATAACCCATTAAACCTTTCGTGAATGCAAGCTGGAGACTTTCCAGAGCTAGCCTATTGGACTTGCGCAAGTGACCACGTATGAACGTGCAGTACTCAAGCTGGGGTCGTACACACAGGTGTAGTCAGGCTGCAGGAAGGAAGCATGAGTGTTTAATGTATTCAATCGTTCGTCTGGTTTTAGCTACTAGGACAGATATTTGTTCAGCGAAACTGAATGAGTTTGAGTAACGTACACCCAGGTCGCGGACTGAGTTGGCAGTTGAAACACTGTGACAATCCAGCTTTATAAAGTCCTCTGGTATATGGCAACCGTGCGCAACGATGGTGGATTTATTGGCTAAGAATTTCATCAGCCAAGTTTGACACCAGGACTCTAATGACATGAAGTCCTCTCGTATATTTCTCAAAGGTAGAAACTTTTTCATCACCAAGCTAAGAATTTTGTCACTTATTCAGTGTATTCTAATGTTTCCATCAAAGCTGCTTATTTACAATTGATGTAGCCTGTGTACTATGCCTGAAATTCCGATTTTAAAATTTTCAAAATTAATTATAAACCAGGATTCGCGCCAAAAGGACTTCTTTGGATTCTGAATGACCTTCAAGCAGGATCTCTCGAAACGGATAATTGCCGTCGCCTTTTATGTTGTAGAATCGAGCGAACCAAAGTCAGCCGGTTACGCATGACTCAACGAAGAAGCGAGGAGTATATTATCGACTCGCTAAGTCGACGTTAGAGCGAACGAATAACAATACGGAATAGTAGCACAACGAAACGACAGCGGAGCATGCAGCGTGTTTGTACGTTCGGGTGCGCGGGGTACTTCCCTGCGAGCTTCAATTAAGGATTCAGTTAGGGGTAAGTTGGGGTTGTTTAGGGGTAATTTAGGGGTGGATTTTTTCGACCAATTGTTTGTTGGTTGGTGAAAATGTATGTAATGGCCTTTGCGCCAGCATACTGCCTGTTTATATAAGACATGGAGTGCACAACGCAAACGAATTGCATCGAAATTTAGGGAGTATTCGTTGCACGTATAAGCCATGCGCGCTGTGTTTAAATTCGCATGCTGGTAAGGTACCATTTGCAACATTACCCTTGAAATAACAGTGTTGGTCACCCTTTTCCCTTGGAGACTGAAATATCTTTTTTTTTTCACAGAAATGTCCGCGGATTATGTGAAACTTATGAGACCCCTGAGCGAGCCTTTGATACGGCGAGACCTCGACGGAATTCACTAACGGACAGTTGATTAAGAATTCCTGTTATGTTTTACAAAATGTAGACAACTTGCGGATGCCGAAACCGAGGACTCTCTTAGGTGGTTAGGAGGGTCTGGGCAACGTGGGCGCATTCAAAAACTACTGAGATGAGGGATATAAGAATATGGGTCACTGGAGACTTCCGGGTGTCGACTCAGTGTTTTGTTGCAATCCGCAAAGCAAATCGAGTACTCTGTCAACTGAAGACAACATTGGTTTCCAGGAAACCCAACCTCCTTGTGCTTTGTATAAGGCTTACATGAGACCGCATCTAGAGTATTGTGTGCAGTCCTGGTGCCCCTGATTGTTCAAACATGTTAAGGTCCTGAAGAGGGTGCAACCCAGGTTTACGAAGTTCTTCGTAGAACTTCGGGAAATGGACTACCCCAGCAGACTTAGGCACTCTAATCTCTTCAACTCTGAAAGAAGATAGAAAAGAGATCATATGGAAGTCTTCAAGATCCTGAGTGTATTATCTGTTACAGGAAAGCTGCTGGTAATTCGCAACAGAAATTCATCGCTTAGAGGGTAAGAGTTAAAGATTGTGAAAGGTAGAGCTAAGACTCAAATCTGAGCTAACTTTTTATCATATAGAGTTGTGAATAATTGGAACAAATCACCGTCCGAAGTGGTGTTGTCCAACACGGTTACCCACTTCGCGGGCAACCTCGACGCTTGTTGGCTGACTTTATTTCCGGATACGGAGTGGTGATAAGATGACCAGGATCTACCTAACCTGATAGCAGCACTCTCTTTTCCCTCGGTCCCCATCTTTGTCACGCTTCTCACATCTTTATTACCAGTTAAAGACAACATACGCAGGACTTCTTTATTGGCTATTTGTCATTCGGCTGTTCTTTCATTACAACCGGGAAGTTATTGTTGGTATGCCATCCAGGAGGTATGGCAAGGCCAGCATTGGCTTCGATCCTGACTATTAATCTGCGTACACATGATTGTTGATGGTGGTTCCCACTACTGCTTCCCTCCGTCACTTTATCTCTGACATCCAAGAGATCGCTTACATAGTCCTGATGAGGACTTGATCAAGGATTTTCTCGCAGCTCTTTCACTAATATATTGTGTTCTACATACCGCTGAGGATTCCAAAACATTGTTGAAAGAAAGTTTTTCTTTATTTTTTGCAGCACGGTGGGCCATCCGGGCTAATTGTTGCAAGAAACCGGGCATCAACCGGCTACCAGCCTCAAGTTCTGTGATCCGAACTGAAATGTACTGAAATGGATTGAACCTGTTTTCCTTGTGCATTTTTTTCATTGTCCTGTTACTGTAACGTTATTCGTATATATACATACTACATTTATGCAATCACTCTCATCACTTCGTGCCTTTGGTACAGTGACATTTGCCTTCCGCGAGAAACATACTACGGTGTCGCGCAATATCCTGCAGTGGAGTGGGGGTGGGTTTTGGTGAGGTGGCAGTGGGGTGGAGGATGAATCGTGGTAGGGTTTCGGGTGGTGGCGGTGGGGTCACTGTGAGGTGGGCATTCACATCTTGGGCTCAGGTTGAAATAGTCATAGTGACGGTGGTAAGTTTAGCATCGCGTACACTACTGTCACCCTATTTTTGAAACGGAGGGGTGGTGGAGTGATCTGGGTGCGAACCCCACCATCATCCCATATAGAGCACTATCGCAGTGTGCGGCTGAAACCAACAAGCGCGCACAGGTTGAATCTGATTTGCGTAACGGGGTGTGCTGCCGTGTTTTTGGCGCCGTTCTAGTCTAATCTTGTGTGGGTCGTGCGCATGGCCTACCGAGCCTTTGGCTCATGCTGGTCCTTGTTGGTTACCTTATCAGGACTGCTTTTGGGGCCCCTACTTTGGAAGAACGCTGTCCCCTGGTGTCTCTACGCTGTCCGAAATTCGATGCGCAAGTGTGACGGGTGATCACAGTAAAGGTGGCTGGTTTGTATGTTGAACCGCCACCTCTCTATCACCCCAGTGGATGGTGAAGTGCCCATCCTTAAACCCACCGTCATCTCACCATGACCCCATCAAATTAGTGGGGTGACGGGCGGATGTGCTTGTAGGGTAGGATTTGCCAAAGATTCTCAGGAATGTTTGACTGTCAACACCCATGAAGGAGTGTTCTAGTATAACTGGCTGCTATTGGACGTAGAAACTGATCCAGTGATCTTCCAGCAGACCGCCCACACGCTGCTCACTGATACAACGGGGGCAGCAGCACACATACACGACGTCGTCCTGGTGGGTTGGGACATGTAGTGACATTTTAGACTAGCTTAATTTTCCCTCATGTTTTGTTGCACAATCGGACACTTAGGGATGAGGCAACTTTGCCTGGTCGATTTTTATACTCTACTTCCGCTGGCGCAGAACTTCTCCACTTTTCCGTTCCTCGCGACGGTACTTTTTTTGTCTGCCGGTCGTGGTAATATATACAGTACTGAGCTGTCGTCTTCCAAATTGTTGTCATTGGGTAACTCATCGAATGTGGAGTGAGACTTTGTGGGAGAGTTTCCACACACTGGTGAGCCCAGCAAAAGTGGTTTCGGTGAAATTTGGTTTATTATTTTCATCTGGGGATCCGGCGTGTTTATCCTCGTATGTTCGTCTCACGCCATTTGGTGAGCCAGCCCCTAGGTGTAAATTTTCCTACGCGGCGTTTCATCATTCTAAATTACCGTATAGTATTTTTTGTCACATAGTGGATATAAACAAATTTTCATATTTATTAACCTGTTCTATTTTTCCGTTTCTGCATACTACAAGCCACTATGCATTTGCCATGTCTAGTGAAGTTACCAAGTCTTTAAATTTGCACACTGTAGGCGCAGCTATCTTAACAGTCCCTCCGTTATTGGAGAAGGATCCGCTACTGCAGTCTGTCTACCTTGAGGCCGAATTTGTAAAAAACTGAATTTCGGCTGAGCAGGCGAAGATCAGTCGGTTATTATCCAGGCTTCCGAACGGAGTCACGGTGCAGATGCATGACGCCCTCCTTACTCAGCCTGCGGAGCATCACTACTACACCCTTAAGGAAGCGGTACTCAAGCAGGTAATCCCATCAGGGGAGGCCCGCTTACAGCAACTTTTCAGTGGATTACGGTTGGGCAGCAAGCGCCCCTCTACGTTGCCCCGTGAGATGCAGCAACTTCTTGGTGGCTCCCACTTAGACGAATTAATGTTACGAGAGCCATGATTGCGGAGACTGGCGAAGAGAGCCCAGGCTATTTTGTCCGTAGTATGCTCACAACTGCTATCAAAAACTGCCGAAATCATGGGCCAGGTGGCCGAACGTTGTCACCCCCTGATTTGCACGGGAAACTTTCTTCCTGCTCTTACGTCTTCATATGAGCAGACGGCTCTCGTAAGCATCTGCAGCCGCCACATACGGGCCATTTTCGCGTGTTAAAAGGATGCGAAAAGTCTTCCACCCTCTAGTGTGATGACAAACACGAGATCATTTCAAGTGATCGGTTAAAACTGGCGTTGTTATGAAGCAGAGGAGTCCATGTCCTGCTTATGCTGGCAGCTCCGCCGTCCAAGTCCGGATACACATCAAACACATCTGGTTTAAGCACTAAACCCTCTCCTGTTTCGGACGATGGATGTGATAGACGAGTGCAAAAGCCCGTAAGGTCTGCTGAGTACGTTAGTGTTTTATACATTTAAAATCCCGGTTTGTCACAAGTGCTCTATTATCGTTATTTGGTGTCATATTTCTTACGTATACACTAACACTTCTTTTCCAGTTCATTTTGAGCATGATCATGGCACAGCCGGTATGCAATATTGGTCGGTGTCTTGATCGGTATCAGATTTCCAACGGATTACCGATGCCGAACGATCCGTCAACCCGGTGAGTTTTTACCTCCCTGGCTCACGTATTCCACCTACCGTTCAGTTTTGGATCACTGGACATGATGCAATGAACAGACAACTTCTGTAGGCTAGCTTCTTAAACTGGGTAAACCCACTTCCCCGTTTTTCTCCCTTGTGAGTCCTTTGGGGTTAGATAGCCTGCCGCAATAGATGTGCACCGAAGACTGAATAACCTAGATATTCTAAATAACGGACTTACTCAACGAAGCATTAGTGCGCGACCGACGACCTTGTGAACAACTGGCATTCCCACGATAGAATGTGTAAAACAGTTCCAAAACTCATAGTTGCGAGTGTACCTAGGCTATTGCAAAGTTTCACACAACGCACGCCATCTAGCTACACGTCCACATGCCACGTGACTGTGGTGCGAACCAAAACCACACACACACTTTCGGTTTACTCGCTTGTTGATGGCCGGTCTCTGGCCTTCCCAATTGACTTTTGTGTCGGCGCCATTTCTAGCTCTATAAGAGACCTTCTATATATTCTTGCAATGAATAACCGGCCTCAATCCTTATAGGCCGTTTTAACATTTCACGTCTGGTAAGTTTGTACCTGGGAAAGCGACCTAGAGCGACGTGCACTAAAGTAATTGTAAATATAGCGTCAGTAAAATTCGCTATATTTTTCAATTTTGTTCTGTTTAACATTACGCAATGCATCGCAGCAATTTGAATTTTTGACCTGACCAACCGTTTTGGTCGTCCATGCTCTGATGTCTCCTATCCCCGCAACTTGCTCTAGTGCAGTAGCTACACCGAAGACTTTTCAAGGGATTACGATAAACTGGTTAGGTTAAACAATGAAATAATAGCAATATATACATTGCTCAAGCATATATAGTAACATGAGGATAGTGTGTGCTTTTGAAGAAACGGGTATGGATACTGATAAGCTGATAAGTTGTAGTGGAGGCTGTTTAGAAACAGCACCGCATGGTTATGTTCCGCTTTCGCTGTATCCCGTATATTTACAAAGATTTCACTTCTAGCTCATCCTTGGAACTCCATTTTGTATCTAAATTATAGGTGACATATTTGCCGGCTGAGCAAAGCGTACAAACATGACGGAAAACATCCATCAACCACAAAAAACGAAGTCTCACTATGGTTGAATATATTCCAGTTCAAATATATTCTTAGAATAAGTGCCTTATTTTTTGCGTGAGACGCCTTTACGTTATTTCACGTCAAGTCGAAGGATTGTTATGTTTGTGACAACGTTAACAGTAACTCCTCGTACGTATGGTCGCCTACTTAAGTATGGCATTGGAAAATGATGTGTAAATCGTGCTACGCGGAAGTGCTCCTTGACAGTCCTGTGAACGACTAAAAGATGTCTGGGTAGGGCTCTCATGGGACACTCGCGGGACGCTCACAGGACACCCAGAAAACTCATAGGACACCCATAAGACGGTCCTGCCGGTTGGGTTGGTCGTGGTCACCAGGGAGCAAACGGGTACTTAAGGAGGTCAAGCCAAACCGATGGAATGATTCCGGCAACGAATATATATAATACATGCTAGGGATATAGTGCGTATATGATGTAATACACACACCAAATAAGCACGCACGTAATATAATACGATTAACAAGATATATTTTGTGTTGCGTATGATAAACTGTTTTCCGGCTGAACAGTGTTGTAACTGAATCCTACTGAATACAAGCGCGAAAGACCCATACGAACAACGGCGAATGAATAATGCGAATAGATACCACTTCCGGTTGACCCCCAAAACCGCGAGTGGCAAGAACTAGTGAGAACACCGGAAAAGCGGGCTCCCCATAGGCAGCGTATTTAGCCATCAGGCGCTTTGCGAATGCATACGAGATACTAGCGGGTACTTATAGAAAATCACTGAACTTGCGGCCGCGTGAGCGCACGAGAAAATAGCTAAATCTCACATCGATGCATATCCCAGTAACAGCTTGAGATATCTGGTTTCTGATGGCAGAATCGTGTTTGTTGGGTCGAGGTCATTGTGATATCAGAAAATTGGGTGATAATTTGTGTGCAAATGCACCCGCTGAATACCACGTGCACGGGCGTCTACAAATTTGGTCCAGGTTTCCGTGTTGCCATTGTAAATTTACTTTACTGCCCCGTCGACGCTCTGAAACGCATTTCTTACACACAGTTACTGGTATTCGTTTCTGTCTAACGTCCCACTTGTTCCAGTTATCGATAGAGGTTTTCTGTCGTGAAGTTATAACTTAACTGCAACGCTGCATTTTCTGCATTTCTATTACAATGATCGGCACCGTATCCAGTGCTCGTCGGATTTCCAATCTCAAGTTTACGGTCATTTTGGGTGCCTCTCGAAGGTTCGGAATGGCATCCAAGGCCAAACGCGCCTTCGCGGGCGCGAGTTTGAGTGCACTGTACGCAAAGGCGAATGGTACGCTCTAGTGACCGCTTTGAATATGTGAATCGTCTGTTTGAAGGCAAGCACAGTACGTCTGTTTGAGTGACCGTCACAGTACCCACACACGATGTTTTAAGATGCTACTGGTTGAAATTTATACGCAAATGTTCTCTGTGGGAAACGCCCTGGAGGATACAGCGTCTACTCTTGGACATAAGGACAGAACCGGCCTTACGCAACGAGTATTTAATTCTTGCGCTCATCGGACTTGGTGCTACCAAAATACAACGGCACTATCTACGGTGCAGATACAGCAGATGGATGTCGACCTTAAAGACCGAGCTATCCAGAAGAGAACGGTGACGTTTTGGGGTCAGTTTCTTCCTACATCTTCCTCAGACGACAAGGCCAAGTTAGTTTTTAGTGCGTCCATCACTTCTGATCTCATGGATTGAGTCATCACGAGTGAACTGCATTTCAAAACTTCTGAAAAGCAGCCTGGCCCCGTCGTCGCGTCGGCCGTCAAACTTACTGCTGGATCAGTGCTTAGTAAAACACCCTGCCTGAAATCCGCGCATGCCAACGTGACAGGCGTCTCATTCGTCCGTCCTTCACAGGAACGAGAGTAACATCGTCAAATGGCCTAAACTAGGGTATATATGCTGGTAGACCGTAAGCATCAGATGTGGCCAATGGCACAGCCCATCTACTCAGGAGTTTCTCTTACTTCCTTCGCATCTTCGGCAAAGTTCATCAACCCCGGAGTATTTTCTTAACCACTATCTAAAAACATCAGGGACGGGGTGGAACCGACCTAAACAGAAGGATCAGTGTTCTACCCTCTTTTATGCCCCCAACTCCCGCACCCCTGTTTAAACCGACATTTGAATACTTCCTCTCTTAGGTTTATAACCGAAACTGCCCGCTGGGTTTCCCATATTGCCTCCAGAAAAGACACACCTGGTTGGTTCTTCCAGCGCGTTCCCCTGGTGAAATGAAGCTTTATGAGGTCAAAACTTACCCCAGCGTAGCAAACCTCACCGGTTTTCTGGGTAGGAAAACAACCAGTCACCCTTCCGAAGTGCTGTATAAAAATGCGACCAAACGGTCTTTAGTTGCAATTTACCAGAAGAACAGTACGCATCCCGCAGAGACATTCACTTATGCAAACACTGTGACGAAGCGCCCGGAGAATCCCGAGGGGTTTATCATAGTTACCGAACAAGGAAAATCGACCACTGTAAACCCGCACATCGTATCTCCCCTATAACTTATTGTTACCTCTTTCCAAGATCTTCCACGCACCCCTCTATCTCTTATGCCGCATAAATGAATAATGAGTTAGTTTGCGGTTGAGTGCATACAAACTATCTGAGCCTATCCACTGAGCTTCCAGAAATCAGACAGTTGGCCCATGATGAAACTCCTCATGTCTGTGCTCATGCGGCGACCTGGCGTTCAGCGGACATCAATGTGGATATGCTGAACATCCTAGAGTACCCTGCTTACCATGTTAACTCTTCCCGGAAGAGGATGGGGGCTGTGCGATGTTCCTTGATCAGTCTCTCAAAACTCAGAGTCCTCGATAATTCTCATTCCTCCTATAAATGTTGTTCTCCGCTGGCATTGTTTAGCGGGGACAGTATACCATTCTTCTCCATGCAATGCTTCAGATGGTGATGCTCTTAATGAAAGTCTAGAAGACTTCCCAGGTCTTTGGCGTTTCTCATCTACTTACGAGTGGCTTCAACCCACACAATACAAATCAGTCGTTAATGTTCCATTCGGACTTTGAGGACGGATTCTATTCGTCCATGTCAACGTGGATACGAAGGAAGGTGTGGAAGCAGCACGTGGGAGCCCAGACGCGGCATCGCTGCTGGCTGACTAACTTATAAACGAGAGTAGTCTCGTAGAGAGATTGGCAATTAAATCACCAGTTGGCCAATGGCTTCTGATTACCGACTTCCAATCTTATCTGCAACTGGCCCCAACAACCAGCGAAAAAGTTTGCGGTTTGAAGCTTCAATTAGGCTCATTAGGCCAGAAAATTATCGGGCGCTTCAAAACGCAATTCAAAATGCCGATGATTTATTCGTAGTGCGTAAGCTGTACTTTTTCCCACTGCGTAGAATGCGTCGTCTCCTCGACAACCGTTCCCACCGTTTTGTAAGGCGTAAACTTACAAGTATCGCAGAAGATCTGAAAGTTGTTTACACTATTCAATTCGCGAACGTACCGAGAACACGTCAGAAAACGTCCCACTGACAAATCGCGCGAAGAAAAATCTCTCGCGTAAAAACGCGTCCACGGAAAACGGAGCCATCGGCTCTTTCCTTGCTAATGGCCAGCGAGCAGATTTCTTCTAACTCCCATCTGGTTGCCAAGTGACACAATTCAGTGGTCTGCATCGTTCCATTAACGATCCAGCAGCCTACTCTCCGAAAGTTTCCGTAGCCCTTTGACACCACTGACTAAAAGAAGCTAAAAACTGTTATTCAAGGTTGATCTATATAATATGGTAAGTTTAGATTTAATGCTGTCTACGATCCAGAATCAAACCACCATCGGTCCGATAGTACCGTTTACAAGCTGTGTTAAGAGAAAATTGCGAATAATAGTGCCCCTAATAAAAGGAAACGAACCACGATCACACCAGTTTTTGAAGTGGGCGTTCGGCACTCCCCCGGTAGCTACTTGACAAACAGGCTCACTAGCGTTCAATGCAAAAAATGGAGGACTTGTCAGAACGCGCTATCCTTAAACACTTCCTAGGGAATAAAATCTTTTCGTCCACGCCGCATGGCCTTCTTCCTAACCACCGTGTATGGCCGATATACTTATCTTCAAGGATAGCCTGATGGAGGCCGAAGAGGATGGTGCTATCCCAGGCTCTGTCTACGTCGACTTCCCCAAGGTTTTCGACCTTGTCCAAAATAGCCCTGTCAGGCACAAGCAGCCACGGAGAGGTTTCTAGCCGGATTTCTTCCTTTCTTGGTAGCAAAAGGTTTAAAGTTGAAACCTGGCCAGACCATTCATCTCCCTCTTTGACTTACGCGGGGTTTTCTTAAGGGTAAGTGCTCCTTTGTTTCCTGTTCACATAAACGACTTTTAGTTTGATATTTCCAGCAAAACCCCTCTCTAGGCTAACGACCTGAAAATCTGGAATGCTATCGGTCCCAGTGCACCACAGCCAAATACTGGCGTAACTAGACGCTAATCAGACGGTTGGGGTTGTATCTAGATGATAATAAGTGTCACTCCGTGCTGATTCTGGCACTGACTTCGTACTTTGCAGCACACTCAGCACAGTAAACACCACGAAAATTGACCAGAAGAGACATCCACGTATAAGGACGATGTCCAACCTATCTTTCACCCACAATCAGGAGATCGCTTCAAGAAATGGAGTTTACTACTCTGGATATGATATAACGAATGCTTCCCCGGCAAGAGGGCGTTTCAAAGACTGCATCGTTTATACAAAGCTGCTGCCTGAGAACGCCAATTAAGTCTAACGTGGCTGGCGGCATCCGAGACGGGTTGGTATGCCACCATGAACGAGACCAGGGGTTGCCAGCGCTTAACCATAGTCGCAAGCGGCTTGCACCGCATCACTTGTGGTTCCACTCACACACCACGTGTCTGGTGTAAACCAAAGGGAATAAGACCAGTAGATGTACGAATGAGGCCCTTGTATCCAGCCGCTCAATGCAAACTAGCGAATTAATTATCTAACACGAAAAGGTGACCTTTATCTCTCGGAAAATAGGCAGAGACAGCGAAGGCAAGGTCTAAACTGAGAAGAAAAATATGTAAGATGTAGTACACAAAGCATTTCACTATAGGAGTGCATGCTACTTCACTCTCGAGAGGATAAGGAAGTAAAACAAAATTCAAAGTCGAACTACGAAGAGAACAGGCAAACCACTCATCACACAATACACTAACAAGTCTGAGGAAGAGAATGGAAAGAAGACCGAAGACGCGGGAACTTTTGAAACGAGAGGTGAATTAAGTGTCAAACGACCATGGTCCTGGTCGATGCATTCATTAACGGAAGTAGAATGGATACAATGGTATGACCTACCTGAGACTTACTTTTTCATCGTCTCTTCGCCGACGGTGCACTAATGGCACGCAGGTGACCTAGTAATCCAAGGTGGCCAGTGCATGCGCGGCCCGCAACACAAGGCGGCACCATGTAGTCGTTACCACGACCTATGGTATCGATGGTTCCCCTGCGTACCGCGCACCTTCGTTCTCGACCGCGCAATAACTGCTCGTTGAACTCGCGGATGCCCGTCCGAATCGCACTTGTCCAGACCGTTCGGTTCAACTGTAAGTCTTCCCACCATTTACAATCACTGTTACAACGTGAGAGACTTACCTGCACAACCTCTTGGTATCTCCGCTTTTGACCACCAAGATTTTGCTTACCTGACCTCGGTTGTCCATACAGCAGCTGCTTCGGTATACGGTCATCGCCCATCTGACGGATGTGACCCAGCCAGTGAAGCTGATCCAACCTCACCTTGGCCTCCATTCCGTTCATGTCCGCCCACCGCAGCACCTCAGTGTTCGGAACCATGTCTGACTATCAAATACCTAAGATGCGCCTCGGATATTTCACGCGGAAGCGGCTCAGATAGCGCACATTCCGCTGGCACGCTGTCCACGTATCACTGCCGTACGGCAATAGAGGCAGCATCATTCAGCTGCAAACAAAGAGATTAGTGCTGGGCGTCAGATTGTTGTTATTCCAAACACGTCTTACAATTCATCCGAAAGCAGTACTAGCCTTTGCCACACGAGCTCTTAACTCGAGATCCACGGGCAGATAGGTGGACAAGTTGCTACTGAAGAAGCGAAGATTCGCGCAGCCATGGACAACGTCATTATTGATCCGAATTTGGGGTGCAGGTGATTTTCTCACAGATGCGTTAAGAAATATACCATTATTATTATTATTATTATTATTATTATTATTATTATTATTATTATACAGACGGCACCCCCGGTCGGGGAAGGCTGGACGAAAAAAATGTCCTACCTGTGTTGACATCCAGTCTAGACCTGGATGCTGCGGTCTCGAAAGCTGTAGCCGGTCGCTGTAGTTCATTCTCCCTGTGTGCAAACAGTGCGTCGTTACTTGCGAATAGAAATATGTACATCGTTAGGGCATGTAACCGAGTTAGGGGGCCGAAAAGTCAGATCTTCAGCAGGCACTCATCCGTCCGGCATTCTACCTCAACGCCGTCTTCACCAGAGGCCTGAAAAGCGACTGTTACTTCGGCGGTTAAATATAGACAGAATTAAGCTGGGACTAGCACAACCCTGCCTCACGCTAGTGGCAATGTTGAAATACTCGCAAGTCGATACACACGACTGTTTTTTCAACCTTGCGCCCACATGCAACAACCTAATTAAATTGACGAACTCACCTGGGCATCCAAACTTACCAAGCACTATCCACAACACCTCGCGGCTCA
>LUCH01007088.1:0-13538 GCA_013368495.1 Paragonimus heterotremus
GTCAAGCAGTCAAACCGTATTAGAACGTTTGGCAAGAAAAAGGCGCGTTACATCATGTTCACGTGTGACATCAAATTTCAAAGCGTTCCAAGTAATCCTCGGAATCCATTGCACGCACGTACATACACGCAATAAATGTCCAACCCTGATCACTAATCTTGGCCAATTCAGGTTGGGGCCTCAGCTGACTCATACACCCACCCAATCAATGTCTGCTTCCTGTGAAGCATGTATACCGTACATTTTCTGGTTTAAACGGCTTAATAAAGTCTTCCTGAAAAGGTCGAAAAGTTTTGTAACCTACAACTCTTTGATTTACCTAGTTATGGTTTCACCAAAGAATTACACACTCACTGCAAGAGTTTTGTTTAATAACTCAGTAGTTTGTCAGGTAAATATAACCAGTGTTAAGTCTATAACAAACAGACAACACAGTACTTTCTTGTACAAGCGGATAAATTTCGTTATACTGCTGCACTTTTGCTGGTCATCCCATACCGACTCAGGTAATGTTGCCATGGATATCGTAATCAATGAAGTAGTGAGCGAAGATAAGTTCAGTCAACACTGCAATACTCTTTGTCGTGTATTATAATCAGAGGTGTTAAATGTGTAAACATGTCGAAGGTTTAACGGAAACGCACTCGTCGTACTTTCAGAGCTTTCTACCGAGAGATAGAAAACATAATTGATCAACATTGTGTATACAAAAATAATTATATGTAAGTCTTTGAATCCCATGGACCTAATAGTTTTGCCTTATTGTCCTTCACCTAATTCACTATTTTATTTCTTCACTTCCTACCCCAATAGTGTCATATATATTCCTGGTTATTGTTACTTGGTACTGAGGAGGCAACACGAAATGCTGGAATGTACCATTGTTCATCTTCTTACTGACTTGTTCAAATTTAACAGGGTGACCAACTGTTTCAAACTTGGCTTTACCAATGAGTAGGAATAAGCCGACATTTTTGGGTTTTCAGAGATTTTCACGCAGCTCAGTAATATCGACTATGTACTACTTTCTGTCAACCGGAAACATATTGTGATGGAACAGTGTTTGAACTTTCGCAGTTTTGTGCCGATTCAAAGCAAGCGCCTGCTGACGAGCACTTTATTGTATTGTACAAACCTGCTGTAGCATAAAACTCATAAAAGAGATATGGCTGTTGTGAACTGCACTCAGAGAAGACGGTTATCCATCTCCCTTTATTAAGAAGTTCAGTGAACGAATTTCAGTAGATGGTTTCCACAGTTCACCAAATTAATGTTTTCCTTCGTTTGCCTTACAAAGGTGACAATATTACTGTTCGGTTGAACACCTGCCACAAATCAATTACGTGATGTACGCTCAAAGCGTCCTAAACGACTATGTTATTCAACACCATGCGAATCCCCACATCACTATTGAAAACATCTGCCGTTTAACGTCAAATCCTACATCATTTATTAATCTTCATGTACGTTCTAGGCCACATACACAGGCAGAACGGGGTGGTAAGTAAGCAATCGAATCAACAAAAGCATTCCAGTCTAGGTCCGTAAAACAATCATAGATGCCGTAATAGAAAGTGTGTAACACTCACAGTTGATTGTGCCAGTCAGTCCCATTCGAAAAGGAACACTGTACTTGAGCTTCCGTCATGTTTTAGTTTGTCGGACGTGCATATATCTACGCTTTCCGAGGGAAGCCGTATTAGCCACTACCCCACTGGCCTCACACTACCTAAGACTGAGTCATCATATGCGAACACCCGGTTTCAATAGTTTGTGAATGGCGCTCAGACCCGGTCAGAACGTGACAAGTTACAAAGACTCACTTCCGTGATCACTCGACAATTGTTGATGTATCAGCCTCAGTCAAACTTGAGTGATGCCTTTCGGATGCGCATGCAATGAAATAGCGACCTCTCTGGTTTGCAAGTGGAAACAACTCGATTAATGAGAGGCACGCTCTTCAGCGCCTGACTGTCGTGATAACTAATGCTCATTTGTTTGTATGCGGTTAACCAGCTTGTGGTCTTGCTTCACAACCCCATCGAACTTAGCCATATAAAACCACACACTCTAGTATGTACCTGATGGGATGCAGTCCTAGGTCGAAAGAGAGACAATACAAAAGCTGTCACTGACTTCTTAGTTCGAAAAGCGTGGTTTAGTTAAAAAACCCGAAGTTAATTTTCTACAAGTCTTACGAAAAAATTCAATTGGTTTACGCTTTGCTAACCAATCAGACGTGACAGAATGCCGTGATAAGGTGGGAAATGTGGTGCTCACTGCACTGCCGCCTAATTTAACGACTCACAATATCGGACCTTTAAGGCGCTGTTTATCATCCAAAATTTATGTGTACCAACTGTGAGACGCTGACAAAAATAAGCTATCTTGCATGCAGCACATTAATTACTGCTGGCTTCATCATTCAGTGTATCCTGGTGCATTTGGTAGTTATCCCATATCGACTGGAGGCAAATTTTCAACAGGCCCGCTGTCGATCTTTGAACACGACACGTGTGCATGAAGCAGTCAAATGCGAAAATCGATGCACTCGAGACCGGCAGACGAGATTTGAATGTAGGCGCGTCAAAGTTTTAATATGGACGGACAAGCGCAATAAAACGACCGGCTTAATATTTGATAATATTGTGACCTACATTAACTACGGATCTGTTGGGGTAAGTTCATGAAGCTGTTGATCATGAGTGCTATACAGGACGAGAATCGGCTGGGCCTACGTGGGCCGATAGCCAGCGAGTATATTTTTCTCCTATACGTTGCCATAAACAGGGGGATGCAGCAGATGTTTCGAAAATTAATTTGGTGCGTACAGAAATCCTAGTAGAACATTGTACTTTTTTTACTTACTGTAGTTAGAAGATGTCATATCTATAAGTACTAATGAGGCAGTATTGTAACTCAGTTTTCCTCTTTGTGCTTGTTCACCACTTCCATGGTACGATGCATCTGAAGCGTTGCGGATAAGCACATTTGAATACTGGCAACAACTACCAACCCGGTCGGATGCTTCCAGCTAGGTTCCAACATTAAACGCACATTACTTATGCCACCTCATCTGGTAACAACATTGGTTAGAACTGTACGAGAAACGTAGCTGTATTTTGGAACGCATTGGATTTATTTTATCAAAATTCAAGTAATAGTTTGCGCAGACAAACTAAAAATGAAGAGGAGAATAATAGAACAAGTTCCGAAGATTGCATCAATTATTACAACTATATACAAAATCACGAGTTCTTGACAAGTCCCCGAAGTGCAAAGCACAAACAACTTTCGAACCCTAATTAGGGACTTTCTCATTTGAATTAAACGAACAAGGTTATCAAGTAAAGTTCAGCAAATGGCAAAGGGAAATGTGATGGTTTTCTAGGAAACAACAGTATGCAGATGGCATTCAAGAGAACAGTCAGTAAAATATCAATCGGAAGGAAGTAAAACTGAATGATCGTAACGTTTAGGAATATTAAGACCAACAGAAGGAGGAGCATTCCAATTTTCCACTACGGGGCTATTCTACAGTGGTGGGCAACAAGTTAGGATGAGAAGTATCAAAAATAAAAGTGTAACTAGTAGGTCTATGTGAGCACAAGGGAAGTCGTTGACAAATACTCTGACCCTATTGGGCCTAAGTAATACACCACAGGTCGGAGAAACAAACGACGATCTGCGTCAGTTTGAATGAAAGCTACTTGCTCACTAGACCTTAGAGTTGCGACCACCGGCTTCACATGTTGCAGGTCTATTGAATAGGTGTCTGAATTACTACCCGACGTTCATAGTTTGTGTCGTTGGCGTGCTGGGTGTTGATATGACTCAACAAGGTTGCAACTATTGCCCATAACTTTGCCTGCACTCAATAGGACGAGCTGTATGCAAAATGTCCGCTCACTCCTTCTGAAGCAATGATGGAAGCGTGTGTGTTAACTAACCAATCATAAAACGCTGATCGATTTCATCCTACGAAGAATGAATGGTAGATACAAGGTTGTATTTTAGACAGTGACATTTTCAGTTACGGTTTGAAAATGCAGCTTATCGCATCCCCAGTGTGCTTTCAACCACAACCCTTCCAAAAGTCTCACTGCATTCTAATTTCGACCTAGTTACTACTCGTCAGTAGCACCAGTGGCTGTTGTCTATAGAAAGCCTAGCCTGAGATCACGTCCTCACAGTGGCAGGGATATAAGCTATTAGTGAGCTTCAACAACACTGAAACTCGAGTATCGTATCTGAGATCTTGCAACATCGCTAGAACGACCCATGACTATTCTGTTTCTTAGTCTGACCAGACGACCATTTGAAAAGATTAATTTATGGCAGTTCACACGGTTTTACTTACTAACTTCCACATAAACTGTCCTCTACAAATAGCATGAATCAACTGTGTTTTGACACTGTGAATCCCAATTTCTGAGGATTGTTTTGCAACCCACAAACTCATAGCAGCATTCGCATAACGCATGGCAACTGAAATGTCTTAATAGCAGAACTGCAATGTTCATTACGTCTGGCCCCATTGATGCAACTTGAAAGACAAAGGTCCAACTTTCAAAGCATGATTAAGCGATCTAAATATTTCTTCGGGAGGGGAGTAGTATGCTTTGGACAAGGTATTTTTAAACGAATATACATGTAGTACGTGTACAAATTACATGTGAATGAAGGATGGTAGTAATATGTGATTGTACATTAATCCAAGAAAAACAGTGTACTCGAAACCCTAACCGTCGAAGTTCCATAACGTGGTATTATTACAGCCGAAAGAGCCGCCGCATTCCCGAACACAGAGGCTACCTTGGAAGCTATTCAGCATACATCTCCCACGTGGTGCGATCGATGATAGTTGGTTTGTATACATAAATCTTTATATACATACACGGAATGCTTACCTGAACAACTCATTGCTTAGGAATGTAGGCAGCATACTTAAAACCAAGTCACGTTAGTCAACGCGATGGTATCGTAAAGCAAGTGACGATTTTGGAAACTACCTGACCTACAAACTAAGCATGTTGGAACTAAGATACACATCGTTCTTGATGGCCATTCGGCCATTCACGTCCACCCGAACTTCGCCAACACATTTGTACTAGCAGCTGAACAACAATGAAGTCATACCGGACAAACAAATTTATGAGGCTGACAGGATTTGAATGATTTAGTGTCGAACCGCGGAGCTTTTAGACAATTAGTGATGGAACCCTGTGAGTAGACCGATCGAAAAACATCAGACGTTTTTGACAGTAAGTTTTTCCTGGTGAGGTCAACCCAGATGAATTACCAACACAAAAGGACATTTTCGGATAACGACAAAATCTACCATTCAGCATGCCGGCTTGTGTACCTCATTTTTTATCCACCTCAACAGGCATACTGCATCGATAACTGAATGATGATAGTGTCTGATCTGGAAACACATGGTTGTCAAAAAAGTGAACATCTAGTGGATAACTGAGAGTTACTTGCGGCACACTCAATAAGTACAGCAAGTAACAGATAGAAAATAGTCATGATTTGTTTTAGAAATATGTAGAAATAGCCTTCGAAAAGTTGCAGTAAAAATAAATCCGTCATGAATCCCCCCTAAATAGCTCCGTCTATAGTAATTTTGGTTGTTAATTCAGTCCTGTTTTCAATCAGTGGTGGGTGCCAAACTCGCGCTGAGTGGATGGGAATCATACAAACTGAGGGCAGGAATAGGTCGCAGCGAGGTATTTACCTTCATTCAGGGAAACGGAACATTCTTTCTGCCTCAAGTGCACATTCGAGCATACACATCTGCACAAAAATCGTGTACGCCCTATTTAGTTATGAACCGAGAAGATGTTGAGGCAGTTTTATTTCTAAAGGGGTAGCTCACAATCTCCGGATGAAGTACTTCCGGGCTGACGAGAAACTCGTTGTTTGGCTGACACTGTCAACAACAAACTTCAGTCAGAGACTGTCAATGTTACTTCAGAAAACGCCGTGTACACAAATCATGTGGATGTCAAACTGCAAAATCACTTCTTGAAGAGATGATTTCTAAAGTTTAATTAGGTTACTTGCTCAAAGAATGAATAGACTTTGCGTGAAAAGCACCACGATGTTACCATGACAGCGCTATGGGCGAGGACAAAGATTTATGAGGTTTGTTTGCACTAGCTAATGATGACAACCACACCCAAATGGGATGAGTTCAGACGACGTGCAAAATAGTGACCGTTCACCCTAGTGATCCCTCAAGGTAATTTATGTTCTGAATAAATATTTACAATCACTGATAAGGCTGTGTACATTAACATAAAACGATAATTTGAGTGTTCAATGCAACATTCACGTTTTCGAAGGTAATCTAAACAGTCGTCAAAATGTTGACCTTATCTAACCAATACTGATGATTGGTTGTTAACAAAATGTTACGGAATAAGGATAGTCGTTATAACTACGGTTTGTACATTGGTGTTAATGCACAGTTAGCTACGGATATCTGAGCCCAGTACTAAAAGCGGGAGCACGTATAATATCACGGCAACTTGATCTACAGACCGAATTGTATTTTTTAGGTGACTACGACAACAGTTGATCAGGTTATATTAATGAACTACAGGTCTTTATAAGTAATTTCACTTTTATCCAAAGACCATAAACCAACTGATGGAGGCTGTCGACTCTGTGTTTTGTAAGTAAACAACTTCAGAACAGCCGACTCAGCGGTGAGTAGTAACTAGTTCTTGTTTGGCAGCTGAACTGGATCAACATATGCTTATCCAATTGTCTTTCTGATGAAACAGAAAGTGCCACTATTTTGTTCTCATTGTTCGTGGCGATATCGTCAGATCAAGTCATGCAAACTTTCATCAGCTTTCCGGTTCATCAAAAAATAAATCTTCAGTGTGTTTCAATCGATCTTTAACTTAAAGATCACGAGTGACTGACTGGAGCGGTTTTCTCTCCAGCCGTTTTTAGGGAATTCTATATCTTCGAAAATATGATCCTCCTACTGAACTGGTTCATTTCTGTGTTTAGATTAAGGTGGAGATTCTTAGCTGATTTTCTGGTCAGGTGCTACTGATTAACCCAGCTTTGTATTTTGTTTCAAGTAACTCTCGTGTACCGTTAGGCATGAAGGTGTAGTATCCTTTTCAAATTCAATTTAGTTGTCTGTCTATCGTGTAGATTAGGTTCGAATAGTGCCTGTAGGTTTTAACTGTAATCCTGTTTGATGTAATAGAGAGATGCTCATATGTTGCACATGTACGGTTGCTTAATTACATTTAGTTCTAACCAGTTAAGGACCAGGTCTTCGAAATCGTGAACACATCTGGTCTAATTATTCGTTCTCTCACGTTATCTATCAGTTCACTTGCAGTTGCAGTGGTGTCTACATAGGTAGCACAGATCGACAACTATATCTGCAAGTAGCGGAACATGTCCCGAAATGGCTGAAACAGCTGATGGCATAGCAATCCCAGGCGGGTGAATCCACTGCTCGAAATTCTACATTACCGATCGAGACACCTCAAGATAACAGGTCGCCAAGTTGACCCACTTAGCTCATTCGAAATACTGTTGCTCAATCAGAATTCCAGGCTACTGGCCTTGCAGGAAGCTGTGTGCATCATAAATTACAAGCCGATGTTATGTGCATAAAAGTGGTTGCCGTGACCTTGATGACATCATACTCGGCGTGAATTGTTGCATGCCCATACTCTATTCATCTTTATTTTTTTTGCCATATATGACCTGCACGTTTTACGTTTGCGACTGATGTGAGTCAGCAAAATGTTAACATATCACAAAATATCTCTTTTTTTCTGCATTGATGAAATTGTTAGAAGGAACTCCGTGATTTTTGCAGTCATTTCGTGCAGCCTCACCAGAGTGGTTAGTAATGTGTGTTCTGTGTACACTGTCGTATCCCGCCAAACATATGTGCACGATATATGTCATAACCAACGTTGCGTTTATTTTTCGAACGGAGAGTGCCTAAACATAAGTCTAGATCAAACTAGTCCCGTAGCATTTGCTCATCACGGACACCAATTTGAATGGTGCCATACTGTGGAATGAGCAG
The DNA here is from genome assembly GCA_013368495.1 of Paragonimus heterotremus. Classification (NCBI taxonomy): domain Eukaryota; kingdom Metazoa; phylum Platyhelminthes; class Trematoda; order Plagiorchiida; family Troglotrematidae; genus Paragonimus; species Paragonimus heterotremus. The sequence continues at coordinate 8,078 of LUCH01007088.1, forward strand.
AAATGGTGAACAAACACGATTCGATATTCAATCGACGATAGTCTGAAGTGTACTGAACTAAATCCATAATGTAATCCTTTATATCAGCACCCTAAGACGTACCTTACTTTTGATAGGCGTCGTCTGAGTTATCAGGGTCTTGCAAACATTCCGCCAAATTAGTTCACACACTTTGTATTTATGCGCGGTATCATAACTTTTACGAATCAGACTTAGACCATAGCAAAACTTGGTTCAACGGTAGACGGTTGCTTTTAGATTTTACAACTTCCTGTTTTTTTGTAATTTTGTGATGCACATCACACTTTGCCACAGATGTCTCTACATATTGGTTTCAGGCTATCGACTCGTTCTCCCATAGTCTATCTTAACGTCTGTAACAGCCAGCACACTTAAGTCTTAGTCTCATAAAATTACTTCATTACAAGTTGGATACCCGAAAAAGTTTCAAACGAATTCATTCCTTTTCTAACTTAAATGTTCGATTTAGCTTCAAGACTGCAAAAAAACTCAAGAATACAAGGTTTACCTTTTTCTTTGTCGAAGGAAGGTTATCAGTGTTCTTTAAAATTTATTATCTGAAAATGATAATGTTTACTCGCTACAATCCTGGTTGTTCTGGCTCGGGTTCTGGAGTTCTGCCAGTCATTGTATCCGGAAGTGTCATTTAGGGCGCAAAGAATCAACAAGAATGAGAGAAAATCTGAAACCGAAATGAAGGCGTGTTGTTTAACTGGAATGGCTAAAAGTGAGAAGTTCCCATATCATCCAGCTCAGCCACTGTTTTAATAGATGACGTCATTAATCGGTGATGAATACGACATTGACTTTCACTCTTTACCTTGTCATGGTTAAATTCAGATGGTATTAAGGCCGCCTTAGATCGACTCGACTAAGTTGACTTACCTCAGCAGACGTACTAACTTGGGGAAAAATCAGCTAGCTTTGTAGCTCATTTGGCAGAGCACTTACCGCGTCTAGCTATTTCGTTCCTGTGTCTGTTTCGAATCCAGCCAACACTCAGACTTTTCACAATTGTGTCGATTTAAATTGACGTGAGCTAAACACTTAATTTGTACACCAATAACATTTACTATGCATTTTGTAAGCAATATTCCAGGGCGACGCAGACAGAGGCGGACAAACCGACAAAACAACCGGCAGCTTACTTAGAAACAGCAGAAACACGCTTTCACTAGACTACCTGCCTTGTATGCGTCAGTTACGATGGGCAATTCTGATACTGGTTTAAGTCGGACACTATGAACTGACTGGACGGCCATACGCGACACTATGAATGACATGACGAACTGCATCATTTCAACTAGCGGCCCTCGACGTTTTAATCATAGCGAATCAGGGAAACAACTAGACAGTGCATACCCGACAAATGGAGTATATTCAAGCCGACATTAATGATTCTGGGATTCCACTCCCAGGCAACTTATAACTCTGACGAGCAGTTCGGAATTTGATTGATTTTAAATCGAAAGTCACTCACGTTTGATCGCAGTTGTCGCATTCCCATAGAATTTCCAGCCAACCCCTTTCGGGAAGAATCAATAGACTTGAGTTTCGCTCTCATTAGAGCTCGTCAGTATTCCACATATTTGCCACGGTTGAGGTTAGGACTCCAGCCATGCTTTCAAGAGGCAACCGTGTTGACCACTGCGCCATTTAACTTGCGCTAACGCACGACCGAATTATCGTATGTGAACACTCAACCACTTTCGCTTGTGAGTAGTGCTCAGGTTGCCCGATCGTCCCAATAGGAGACAAAGTTACTGTCTGTTAACTCCAATCAACAAATTCGGGATAAGAACTTGCTAGACAACAGGAGCAAAACTGAGGAGTTGACCTAAATGCGGAGTCTGCGAGCAAATTAGTGATCAACGTAAGATCACTACTCACATAATTTTGGCTGTGCTCAGCTAATGGGTCAAAGACCATAACGAAGCCGATAGTGGATCTTTGTTTCAATAGTGCTCCTTGAAAACTATTTACATCAGACCAGTTTCCCATTCCTATGGTTGTAACCACTGCACACTGTCGTTCGTGTGCGCCCAACCAACAGGAGGCGGTCAAACCACGTTGTCCGTGTGGTTGGCCACAAACTTGTGAATACACGGTGACTACTGCAAAGTGACCAGTAGTGACAGTACATTGTCAAACAGTTAGTCAGCAGCTGCGATCAATTGTGGGTGATGTTCAACTTGCAATAAACCAAATCCCCGACTACTCATCAGCAATCTAAAATATCGTCTAGCAGGTTTAATGAGATCGGAGGTTTCGACCTATCTAGGAAGTCCTAATCGCGGGGTTATCGACTGCAGTTAACAGACAGTAACGGTGTTTCCATTTCGAGACGTTCGGGCAACCTGATCATTACTCACAAGCGAAAGTGGTTGTGTGTTCAGATGCGGTAATTCGGTTGTACCTAATGTGAGACCAATGGCGCAGTGGTAAACACTGTTGCCTCATGAACAGCGTGGCCGAGGCTCTAGTCCCGGCAGTGACGAAGATATGTACTACTGAGTGACGTTCAACTTGAAATAGTTAGTCGTTTTAGATTATATGTGTGATTGATTTTTCAGAATCATTTGATTCCGGGACAGAAAAGCGCATTTGCTAACTCCGTACTAGCGTGGTTTTCACAAAATGACCTGAAATTTTGATAGACCAGTCCTGTGCCGTCGCCTAAGGACCATCCGACCAGTTGATCGGCGAGCGACTGCGCATTTCATCTTAATGGCCTCTGACAACCGGAATGTGCAACACACGAACTTGTAAGCATGAGCAAGAAGGGAACTGTGGAGTCAGTGGCTGATCGGTCGAAGAGCAGTGATAGCTGTATCTGCCTAAATGCCTGACAATTGTATGACAACCACGTAAACATGGGTTGTGCAAACATGCGTACATTCAGTGCCCATAGTCCAGGTGCCCCTCAAAAGGCGTAAGCAACTTTCGGGTCGCAGTATATTAAATAGCTTTGCATAAAACTTTGTCACAACAGATGAATGTGTAGTGGTTGTTTCTGCCTCAACAGTGTGGCGCATTTAATCACCGTCTTTAAAGAGTTTGGAGCACCTTCGTGTTGAATTAAGAATATTTCGAAAGTGTGATGGGGCAAGAGAATTGATTTTATTTCACAACTTCACCGAAAGCATGAAACCATTTTGACAGTTAATGTCACTCCTTCACTAATGTCATTTAATCAGGAATGAAACGTGATTTACAACCGCACTTTTATCTTTTAATATATAACTTTTTTCAAGACCTATACGAAGAACATATATGATTGTCAGGCACGCCGCTTGTGGAAGAAACTAGTGATGAGATTATCCGGATGAGTTCAATGTGTAGTTGGTGGCGTGGTGATCAACGTGATTGTCTTAGTGAACAGTGGACGGGAGTTAAACTCTTGGCTGTAAAAAAGAAATTCACTAACAATGAACTTTGACGGGAGAAAAAATCCAATCTAACACGTCTTTCGTATGTGGCGACTGAGAAGCTGTCTCGAATTAGAAGGCTGTGAACAACTGTGAATTCTGTTCACGTTAGTTGTGTAAATATTGTTGAATCGATCATTTTTCTTCTTTCACCTTATAACGTAATGGTCTCTATCTTCTTTACAGTGTTCCACGAGTTCATGCTACACGAAATTCACAGAATTCAACCTTCAAGATCACTGGTTCTTTCAGAAAATGAATAGAAAGAACACATTCAAATGTTTTATTCACGACACCGGGGATATGAATGCAATTTTGTACAAATTGTATGATGACCCCCTCATCTTGTTTCATTCGCTTTTCTGGCCACTGTCTATAGTGTTCTTCTCTGGACTAGCTCTCATTATCATTTGGTCACGTGATCGATGTATTGTGTGGGGAACTGACAACACTGTTATCTCATAAATCAGATTGCACAGATGTCATTTTCTTCATGTACTGTTTCGGATCTGGAACACGATTACTATCTCGTGGTACATCGCAGTGTACATGTTTTGTGAATGCTCGGTACAGGCTGATTAAAACTGTTGACAATAAACTTACCCACGTCTACCTGATGAACCGTTTGTATTAGGAAGATTGTTAAGTTCACCATTCATTGTCCATAATCAACTTAGCTTGGCTCTAACACAAACAACATCGGAAGTTTTACGGTTAGCACATTGTTAAAGTGGACATTTTCATGAGCGATGTGAACACATATGAAGTGAAGATGGCCATTACAGAATTCACACTATAGAGACCAAACACAACAGTAACTTTAGAAGCAATTCTTCCCGAATTTCCTGATACAAGTGGATCTTCTAACTACCCTGAGTGGTTGATTTCCCGTTATTGTCATCATGAGGTAGACAAAAAGAAAGCTTAGAAAAATGTCTCTGGCTATAGTAAACACGCTCATTTTGACTATTTATTTCATTAAGTCAACGGAGAATCTACGTGGGAAATTTGGTTGAACCGACTAGGGATATGGTACAACGGATACCACACAGAGACCAGTTACCTAGAACAGGTGATTACACACTGGGGTTTGTCATTTTGTTTCATGCACAGAACAACAAATGCGGAGGTGCATAAGGTAACGTATCTTTTGATATGCAGCAGAAAGTGTTTGAAGATTTAATAACCAAGGGGTCTCTAACACAGGGGAAAGGTCACTAAAGCAGTCCGGTTTGTTACCCAATAATGTGTGACTTTTCATTTCAGCCAAATGGTCACAACTTCTATAAAAACTGTCGAATTTTACGCCAAACATTTTTGTATGTTCATTTTTATGTTCTTAGTGAGCCTCGTAGATTAAACTTATTATGAGCGTTTACTGATTTCACGCGTAACATCGGATTATTTAATCATTGAGATGGGGAAGGTGATGTTTGGCCATAACCCGTTTGTTTACTCACAGCCATTATGTTCACGAAAAGTTCACCAGGACACTGATTTTCCAAGTCACACTTACAATCCTAGCCACGGCATCAGATGTTGCTCACATTGTTGTTTGCAATTGTTAAATTCGTTGAGTCGTTACCGAATAATTTTCTATTTCAGTGTATTGACCAGACAACGGCCAAAGTCAATGTACATATATGTGTTTGTTTTAGTGTTGAAATATCACAATTTTCAATGTGTATTCCGGAAGTTACCTCTCCGAACCCGCCCTACTAATTGAACGTGTGTGATAGATTTTTAAATGTAGCGGAAAAACATAGTCTTCCTAACTATTTGGATTATTTGCTGATATCACTTATGTTTGCAAAAACATCACCCTGCCTTACAGAAGGGAGAGTATGTGACGGAACTTACCGAGTTGACAAGATTGATCGGTAAGCTGAGATCTTAAATCAGATTTCAGCGGCATAAACGACCGATAAGTATCAGAAGTTATTGTTCTCTCGACAGTGACATTACTAACCGATCTCGAATTTCTCCTACTGTTTTATCCCCTATTTCTTCTG
>LUCH01007088.1:16511-26668 GCA_013368495.1 Paragonimus heterotremus
GGTTAGAGACGCTGTCCGAGATGGCGCTGTGCAGCAGTCAATGGCTTATCTGTATCCATACCATTTCTAGTTCTTCAGCCTAGTCTTCTATTAATTCTCAACCTTCTTAGTAACTTTTTCTTCTAGGATATTCCACGTCACTGTTGAGTTGAGCGGCGGCCCGAGCCACAGTACCTTTTGGTCAAGTTCATGACTGTTATGATGATGATGATGATCTTAAGTCACAAATAACAGAATCCCCTATGACAGAGCGTCATTGTATGACTGCGACAATATGTTATGTTGAGTCTGTTTTGCGGGTGTGCAATCGATTCTGACATGATATCTTTCTGATTGGTTTCTAAAACTCAGGTTCATTATCATCTAAGACAGCAAAGTGCTCATCCTTGTGTCATCCAGCCCGAGAATATGCAAAAATCGGCCGCTTTGTAAGAGACGCAGAGTAGGTGACCGTTATTTTACCCAAATTCCAAATGTATGTGATAATTTCTACTATAGCAAACTTTCGGAATATCTACTTTGTCGCGAACTGTGTTATCAACAAAATTTGTTTGTACTTCGCAGTCACCAACCGCTTGTTGTTTCACGACACTCTTCCGAGAGTGCACGGCCAGATCCTACCCGTGATGAGCAATTTTCGGCAGCAAATCCATCGTTCGTATCAGTGTGGTTAGTCCCGGCTCATTTTATAAATGAAGTGCTTCCGATGAAGCTTATTCCTTCTTGTCGACTTCACTGTTCTAGTCGTTTTCAATGTTTTCACTGGGAGAGATGTGAACGTGTTGGAGTTGTTAAATGAACAATTAAGCAAATCGGACAGGTTCTGCCTACTGATGACACATGTGTCCAGTTGACAAGGGTAAATAGATCATATTTTCAGGCTCTCTTGATTGATCACCTTCTTATCGATTTCACCATTTCAACTCAGGCAATACGAATTCCCTCGCATCCTTCAAGCTATACATTTTTTGCATGCGTGAAAACAAATCTTGTTTCATCTAACTTGATTGTGCCATTTTCTCATACTATATGCGCAATAGTTATCGATCAATACGGTCGTTATCCAAAGTGCTATGCAGGCTAAGGGGCAAGAGACAACGAGGTTCTTAAGTTGATAATTGAACACCCATCCATCACTCGCTGTGATTCTTCAAACTCAATCAACTGGACACATTTTCGGTTTATTCTTGAATATTTGGACTGGATAACAATGCATTTTACCGCTTGCTTTGATTAGCCACATATGCGCCCAATCATTCGCATCGCTGCAGCACACTGGAACAGATGTAGAGATCTCAATTAGTTTAGAACACCTGCATTCCCAGCATTCCTAGGTGAACCTCGATTCACTAGCCATTTACACCAGTCCACACACGACCGTTTCATGCAAGTGGTTCTCTAGTTCAATCCAGCACTGCAGTCTTTTGGAGTTCCACTTAAGGAGTAATGCATGTAAGCAGCCTGAATTTCAACAGTTTGAGAGTGAAGATATACTGACGTACATTTCTTATCGACCATTCTCTTTCATGCCAGATGAACCATGTAAATGGATGGTAGAGTCAGATCCATATGTCAGTCGAACCTATTCCAATGCTTCCTACCTTAGTGGGCTAGTCGAAGCATTACCTGAATGCCAAGACTATGATTAAATGTAGATGGTATTCAGTGTGACATTATTTCAGGGAATCTGGAATAGAGACCAGTCAATGGATGACGATTCCATTTATCTGTTACATCATATTCGTCCATCAGCTTAACTGGGATGGTAAGCCAATGATCTAGTCGATTTAAGGCCAAGATTACTGACATTATGTTGGGTTAAGCAGTCTGATTGTGATAGCCTTGGAAACACAAAATGTTCTGATTCGGATGGTCATTAGGGGTATAAGTGGTAGGGAAATAGGTCATATTGTAACGGAAAGGCGTCCAGTAAGGCACAATCATTATTGTCCAACGCGCTCATTACCGTGCCACGTGCGCACTCGCGTTTTTGAATCAAAATTCCAGTCCACAACACCTTCCGGTTTTCGATCACACGTCATGTGTACTTCTGCCCGGTTTATGTATGTGATCGGTGCCTTCTATCTGGGGGTTTCCCGCCTGCCATTCTTCGTCCGTTGGTCCGAATTCGTTAAGCAATGGCTTATCCGGTCGTTTGTGTTGTTCTCTATCTATCCACTGCTGGCTTTGACCATTCTCCACGACCGTATCCAGATATTTTCTTGAGTGTTGGAGTAGTCCGGTCGTTCATCCCATTTTTGTCTACCGTGTCTTGCCCGTTGGTCCGATCCGGTCGACCAATGGTTCATCCGGTCGCCCCTTTTGTCCGTTATCCAATCGTTGAGGGTTTTTGGACGTGCCTTGCCACCGCGTTGAGGCATTTTCCCGACTGTTGGAATACTTGCACCTCATGCCTGACAAGGCACCACAATATCAGCACTTCAATCGGTATCCATCAAATGCTAGCTTTTGACCAAGTATGCTAGGACAAAGCTGTTAATCGATCATGTATTGCCTGCCCTAACTAACATGGGTTGTGATCACGGAAGTCAGAGCTGTCTTGATAGTTCGCCGATATAATGCGTTCCGCAGGAACAAGCGATTAATTAGATACATATAGACGAATTCTGGACGGTCAGTCAGCTTTCGCTATGAAGCTGGAGAACTGTGTATGTGATGATGTGAATAGGGTGTACAGATGTGGCACAGGTATTGCTGATGGTTAGATTCAGTCTATTTCGTGGTATTCTACACAGTTGCAGCCCTTGATTGGTGTAAAGTAGGTTTGTATGGCGTTTGGATCACTTCTCTAGTAAGTAGTCCACCTGATTATCTGTTGCCATTGAACATGTTCTGTACAATTCTGAGCTCATTATATAATACAACAACTGTACAAGATTTATCGGCCTTGTTAGTCAAGAAATGGTTGATTAAGAATGCGAGATCTGACAAATGGAAAAACGGCAAATAAGCTGGAAAGCCAGTTCCAGTGGAACGTGATGTCTTGAATCAAATAGGTGCGACAGATTTACACTCCAGTTGGACGTCATCTAGTCCTTTGCTTGCCACGCGGACCGGTGTCGGTTTATCATCTAAGAAATGCACCTGGATGTGCGACTAACGTTTGTTGTACCACAAAAGCATATGAAACAGTTATCACAGAACGAGACCACTCATTTAGGTAACGTATCCTTGGGTGCGTACATAAACTACCAGGTCTGATATGAAAGAGATTCGTTGCACTGTAAGTTATTTCAACTGCGTTACCTGTTCTTCAGATCATCAGTTCAGTCAATGCCAGACCAGACCTTATAAACCAACTTCTTTTCTACGGATGAGAGCTTAAAGTTCGATGCCATCAGTCCCATGTGTCTGTCAGTAAGTGGCTAGATAGACGTTCTTTGCCAATGTCTGCCGTAGAAATGTCGCTTCTGCCTAAATCCTGTTACCTGTACATAGCTCTGTGCATCAAAATATGTAGGAAGTTATTTTTCTGTCTGAGAAATATGTATGTGAAAAAGTGACTGTATTATCTATTCTAAGTCCTCTTCTGGTGAATACCTCTGTGAACTGAACAGTCTGTACGATCTGGATGTGTTGCGTTTGCCCCAGCAAGTGGGGTATCTAAATCCACAGGCTCCTCAACAAAGCAACTGATATCCTCTATGTGCCCCTCATAGAAAGTGCTATGCTCAGTAGTCCTACGGAACGTAGTTCTTCATAACATTGTGTTGAAAATATTTGCAAACAATGTTTCCGACGGTGACCCCACGGCAACAACATCCGTAAGACAGTATCTTTTCCCATCAATCTGAAACAGCGTATTTTACGTACAATTTAATACCATATGCTTGAATCTGTCTTCCAGTAAACCTACACCCGAAACTTCCGAACAAATATATCCACAGACTGTTTGCAGAAACATTCTTTACTTCCGAATTCTAACCTTTCACAGGAGCTTAGGGAAAAAGGGCAAATGTAACGAGTTCATGCCGCCTCATGTTTGATCAGTAACGCTACCTCATCGTACTCGACGAACTGGCAGGCCAATTCAATAGACCTTAATAATCTCCAGAGACGAAGTCCAATTTAGACTCGCTGCAGCAATTAATCACAAGTGGTGGCGGACAACACTTTTCTTCAAACACTGAAAAAAGAAAGTTAATGATCTGATGCCTGTCATAATCAGTTTTTTTGTTCACTTTGATGTCATTGGGGAACTCGTCCCGGTACGCGGTTCCTCAGTACACTCGTGTTAGATAGTCACTATCCTCCGAAACGAAATCAAAAGCAGAACTTGCGGCAACAAACAAATCTTGGTTTTATTGTTTATCTGTTGGTTATTTTGTAGACAAGATGTATCAGTAAAATGAAGAATTACAATTGGTACCGGCACTTCGGCTTTCCCACAGGTCGGCTCGGTTCCGCTTTTAGCTCGTCTGTTTTAACGCGTGCCGCATTCAAACAACTTGTTTCACTACGATGTCCGTTATCCCAAAATCCGATGCGATGGCAGCTAGCTATCCAAAGTGGTCAGCTCGCTGACATGCCAGTTGGCTCGCGTTGTCGTCTAAACTAGACGTTTTATAAAACGTTCATGTTGTTGACTTCCTCGTTTTAAAATTTGCGCTGCTTGTGCTCAGAACTTCAACGTTCGCATAAAGAAAGCTGCGTCGGTCTACATGCAGTCGATCGTTTAAACTGTTCGACGCCCTCAAAAAGTGGAAAGTGCGGAAGGTATTGCTTAATGAAATAAAACGCTTCCAAAGAAAAGGACTTCCTGAGAATACAGTTACATGGGTCGCACGACCAGGCGTTTATCTCAACATATCCGTGAGCACCATCCAGCCTGGATCAGCAACGGAGTCACCAAGACGAGCGCGATTGTTTCACACCTCGTTGATAGACATCATATTGTCAACCCAGACTCCTGTTTTCGTCCGATATATCGAGTCAGCGCCAATCACTCAAAAGCTGTCAGATACCGAATTTAAGCCACAGCCGAAGCGATTGCAATTCGATTGAGAAATCCACCCTTGTGCGCACAAAAGTGCTTTGTACAGGCGTTGAAGTTGCCACGGCCAACTGCCCACTCCATGACCGACCAAACTATCATGGTACCAGTGGCGTCATAATGGTGACGTAATCGGGCCAAAACGTTCTTTCCGTGTATGCCGATGACGTGTCTGACCTCACCCAAATTAGCCACTTGTTTTTGTTTGTTTCCCACTAACAACTCTGTTTCATATGATTTGTTATGTAATTAGCATGCTAATGAATAACCGAAAACGAGCTTGTTCGCTAAACTGTTGTTTTCTGAATACTGTCCGTGCATCCGAATCATCGAATTGCAACATGATTGGCTTTACCAAGCTTTCCGGATGTTAAGATTGCATTGTTTTAAGCCACTTCCTTAATAAATCAGCTTCAGTATACCCTTGTTGACAAATTAGCCCTGGGTTAAATGTCGCACTTTTGGTCAGAGACCTGTGTAGCACGCACTGGTGAATGTTCCTCAACAGTTTGCGTTTACTTACCTATTAGTAGTCGTGAACTCACGGTTAGAAACGTTGTTTTTTTATCAACAGGTAGTTCACATTTTTGGTTCCTTCAATGAACCCAAGTTGTACAAAACTATGTAGTGTAATGGATTGTACAACAATAGGTGAGCAGTCAAGGAACGAGCGCGTCAGAGATGCTACTGGAGTGTAGCTCATCACATCGTCGAACGATGTGACAGGACGAGATATGTGTACGTGTATAATATGGTGGTAGGCTATCCACTATATCTTGCGGAGCTCCCTTCAGGATGACTTTCTACAGGTATCAGAGTTAACAGTGAAAGAGTAATACAACACGTCACCTTTTATTCCGATATCCGGAAAAATCCACTTAACTGTAGTGTACATAACATACGTTGATACGGAAAACTGGTCGCAGATGCTGCACCATCGAATTGTGTGACATCCGTTACTACCTCATCTGCAACGTGTTAATGATCAGGTAATCACACTTGCATATGTGATCATTTGCCTCAATTAAATCGGATTACTTTAGCTATTAGCCTATTCCGCTGATCGTATTCCTGACAGTGAGTATACTCTCCGACAGACAGACACAATTTCAACATGTCAATATTGACACAATACCAAACACCCTTTTAACTGCGACGTGTATTTCACTTGTTAATAAATCACCTAGATGAGTGTCGCTGCCCGAGAGAGATGATAAGCAATTTAACTGGAGGTGAGTGGAAAAAGGTCAAGTAAGGGAGCACGGTAAAAAAAAAGATGCTGACTAATTATCACGTCAGAGGGTTGTATGACAGGCGGTTTCGTTGTGAGTAATATGTTACTCACGAGTAGTATATTACCCACAGGCAGCATTCAGGAACAAAAGAGCAAGCTCCGAACGGCAGGAAGACGATGGACAAGAATAGACTATCGGAATAGTGCATACGCTCTACGGCGGCAGTTCCACCCAGGGGAATGACAACATCCTACCTCCCAATGTGTGTGAATGCATGTTTGACATGCAAATGAGTGTACGCGTTTGTGGTTTGCTTTTTGACATGAACTATACAGAAGTTTTCGCAATAAACGGGTTCTCAGCCCAAGCGTCTTCTCGTTCTTATTGCCGTTTGTATCCACTGAGGTCACGGAGATCACTTCCAACGTTCATGTCGCCTTTGCAAGCTTATCAAGGTCTATCGGTCGGGTGACATGGACAATACGGACTTGGTCGCGAACCGCTATCGGGAGGCCTTCAATGAACTGCTCCGTAAACAACTGCCGTCGTGGTTCATGATCCAATCCTGGCAAATCCCTGTCCACCAAACCTTGCAGAACGGCGGCAAACACGGATGGATTCGATCCTTGTCCAAGCCTGACCGCCTTGAATCGCCGCATGGCCTCCTGGCGGTCGGCAGCGCTGTCAAACGCAGCCACCAGCGCCTCCTTTGCAGCGGCCCACTCCATCTCCACAAAGCCCCTTCGCGCTGCGTCCATCACCGTCTTCGCCCTGCCCTTCATCAGCGTCCTCAGGGCAGCCAACTTCCCACGGTCGGTCTTGACTCCGACCACTTCGGCCACGTCCTCGAAGTCCTCCAAGAATTTCTGGACATCTCCATCGTCGAATGGCTGCGGCCAGGATATTTTCATCCCCGTGTTAGTCAAGGCACCAGTTGTTGTGACCACATAAGACGCTTCGGCTGAGAATTCGTTTATTGCGAAAACTTCTGTATAGTTCATGTCAAAAAACAAACCACAAACGCGTACACTCATTTGCATGTCAAACATGCATTCACACACATTGGGAGGTAGGACGTTGTCATTCCCCTGGGTGGAACTCCCGCCATAGTGCGTATACACTATTCCGATAGTTTATTCTTGTCCATCGTCTTCCTGCCGTTCAGAGCTTGCTCTTTTGTTCCCGGATGCTGCCTGTGGGTAATATACTACTCGTGAGTAGTATATTAATCACAACGAAATTGCCTGTCATGCAACAAGAGAACAACCTAGAAAGTAATGCAGTTATTTAATATCACCAACGTTTTATATGCATCAACTTTCGACGCATCGAGTAACAATCAAAGCCATTTAAATCGGACCTTTGTAATAGCCTTACTTGCCACTTGTGGTCACATAGTGTTTTTCGGGGAACTGGCAACTTCCCTGACAATGGCACATGAATTTTCGAATTCATCTCTTATGGAAAACACGGTCCGGGACCTTGGGTAGGCATATTTTGGGTGATTCCACTAAAACCAGCATATCAGCATAACTGAGTCACTGAAACTTTGTCATACCTACGCTTTTGAGTCAAAGTAAAGTTGTCAATATCACATCTTTGTAACCCCACAGTAAGATTGTGATAAGAGAACCGAGTGATTTTCCCCTAATTAGCGGTTACTGTCCGCCTCTGTTGAACGTCAGAATATGACGTATTACACGAACTAGGTCACAAAAAGAATCAGCCCTCATAGACATGTTCATACATCGATTGAAACATCGGCCGAATTCCGTGCCAATAGCCTGAGCAAACTATATGTGTACAACTGAATGAGCGCTCGTGAATGTTCGTGTTTCATATACTAGGAGTTCCATACTCCTTAGACATAAATGTTGCGGACGGGAAGACGGTAGAGGACAGCCTGTTTCGAAATCGGCGGTGGTATTGTGAAGATATGGACTAGTCAGACAACATAGATGTTGTTATCCCTCGTGACATCATTTGCGTATGAAGTTGAAAAAAAATGTGAAGGAATTTGAAGGCGAATATTAAGTGGCAATCGAAATTTCCAGACAATTCACCAGTGTTTACTGTAACCCAGGTCACTCAAAAGTGCTTTGGGACACACGGTCGCCGACTGATTAACCGGAGTGTTCGTAATAGGGCGCGTCGCGGTGACGGATACGAAACAGCCTTCATTCATCGTTTCGTACAAACGTATGTCACGCACACTGTAGATTACGGTCGTGTGTGCGCTGTTGTCACTTACGCAATCACAGAAAATTCCAGCTTGTATTTTACTCGCGCTATTCATTACCTCCCTATTAGTACCACATCACGCATCAAAGTCATACTCTCAGAGAAGTGGAATGGCGCTGGTAAGTTCCAAACTAAATTCTGTCTTTTAGCGGCTGACAAACATGTGGGTGCTCAGTTCACTTAGCGAAAGACATCCCAGTTAGTCACGCCTCCTGTGTTCAGATGCACTGTTGGTGTACTGCAATGCGCATGAATATGAACACGTTCGCATCATGTAACGTTCACCTCACGTCTAACAGATGGCGTTCGCTATGCATTCAAGCGTGACTGCTATGTTTAGACGTTTATGTTTGGACAAACCTTAACTGGCCAGACTCGGCTGACTATACATATCCAACACCTCAACATCTGGCATTCACTTGTGTCGAATCGCGCTCGATGTGTGGGTACAGGCACACAAGACTGACTGCATTGACCAACATTTCAGAAGGTTAACGTTGTCGCCGACATCGATTAGAATGTTATAACTTCATTTCAGAAAAGAAGAACGACCGATGTTGATGTTGAAAACTATTCACTAACCGGGAGATGTGGTTCGGCTGAATTTGAAATACACAGAATACAGCCTTAAGACGAACAATATGTTCAGTTTGACTGTCTCGTACGGTTAAATAGAAGATGAAATTTTGTACTGTTTGGCGGGAAGAGTTTTATGCATCTGTGCAAGTGACATATTACAGGCTGATGTTTTTTGCAAAAAATAATGTTTTGCATTGTCTATCCCACAAGTTTCATCCACAAGGCTGTGACAGGCGTTGACCTCAAAACAAAATCCTCTCCTGTGGTACAATAGATTGCACACACTTTGTTTATATACTCTGTTAACCAGGGCCAATCAGGCAGACGTCCACAACAATGCTACTAAAGACCCGAGACAACATTCCAATTGAGACTGACCCACTTAGTCAAAGGGAGGAAATCCCAACCCATTTAATTCGACGGACACTGCAAAGCAAACACAGTGAATACAGACACCAGCACACCCAGGTTTACAACACTAAACTCTTGCATAGTTGTGTGTTGGTCAGTAGTTGTGTTCAATCTACCTGAGAGTAGTTCAGCAATGTTAGCAGGTTTGAATAAACACGACATAAGGGAATTTTTAATTTATCTAAACAGTTGGATTGTGCTGATAACTCTCAGAACTACTTCGAGGACGACGAGAAGGCTCTAATCGTAAGTACGTTGTCATACAACATCGGGTGCAAACTATCCTCCATATTGTAACTAACTTCGAAAAGCTGATAGGGTTGCAACAAATCAGCCACAACAGAAGTGGTACGTCTTGAATGAAACGAGTAAACGTGACTGTAGCTGTCGTCTGCTGCCCAAGCACTTGATTAACATTGGTACAGGAGCATTCGTATGCCCAATGTGTCTGCTGCTGGAATGCTTGATCCAAACCAGTGGATATTCCGAGCATCACTCGTCGGCCCCTCTGCATACCGTCGTGAGTCGTCTGTCGCGGCTGACGTATTTAGCCTTAGTAACTGCGCCTCGACTTTTGAGAATAAACTTCTTAACAGAAGAAATGATGGAACACGAACATGCAATTTGGTCCGCATCCTACTCACAGTTACCCATTCGGATCAGGTATTATCCAGACA
>LUCH01007089.1:0-18787 GCA_013368495.1 Paragonimus heterotremus
TGGTTTATTGCTACGCGTTGCTCAACGTCTTCGTGGAAGATCGTTACAACGACAGCCTACGAAGTACCAAGAAAGAAAAAAAACGGAAGTTTGGGAAACAGAAGAAGATCCACCAGACTCATCACTGATTGTGATACACCGCGATGTAAGCGAATGTTGCCAATCAGTGATGTGGGTGGTCACCAACTTCCTAAACAGTACCAATCTGTTGGATCCTTCGTAAATTAATTTCTCATCAGGAAGTCCAGTATGATTCGCCAGAACACCAAGTTATCCCGTTTTTACAGTTCGGGAATCTTAGACTCAGTACGGGTTTATGTGAAAATTGTTCATTGAGAAACACGTATCCATCTCCAATTCCGGCATATTTGTTAGCGTAATCAATCGGTATGTCTACGAAACCGTAGTCCGTTAATTAACAAAATGGCACAATGTAGCAACTTCCTCCTATAGATGCGTAAGGCGATTTTCAGGAAACCAGAATCTGTTAGTATAACAGTTGACGCGGTGATAACGAGAAATAGAATGAAAGCTATTCTACATGTGAAGAGCCTGAACTACGTTTCCGGGTACAAGTATTCGACTCATTGACCCAGCTGACATTTTGTGAGAATCATAACGATGCGAACGTATCACGGGCAACCATAAAATCATCTGTAAAAGAGATACGACTTAAATGACAATGAAACTGTATTCCGGTTTAAGCAGTTTCAGCACCACTAGCTCTCCGAAGTACAACCTTTAGTAGCCATTTGTTGCATGGTCGTTTAGATGGTAATGGCAGTGTAGCGAAGAACATGGATGAATAACAGTGACAAGGGAAGCTGGCAGAAATGTGTTCATCCAAAACAATGAGTGTTCACTAAATCAAATTGTTGACTATTTTTATAAACAGCAGGATAACACTTCTACATAATGTGCAAGCATCAGCCACCACGAATACCGAACAGTAAACAAATCAGTCTAAGCAGCCTACCGAAAGGAACAACTAAACAACTGCAGAGAACTTACAAAGTAGTAGGAACTTCCAGCAGAGGCAACTACAACCTGAGATGTCTGGCGTTGGGATCCGGAAAGTCCTCGAACTGGCATAGAACTTGAGCTTGTGGACGCAGAGGCTGGAATGTGTTTAACACGTGAATGCTGTTTGGACCGCACAACCGGTGACTGTGATGGACGTTGAGGATCTGGTTTGGGCGAAGCTTTGACTACAGGAGAATAGTTTGTTGTCGCAAGATCCGCAGTGTGCTTGGTTCGCGGACGACCTTTGGCACGTTTGGAATCGCCAACTAGTTTCAGATTGACCTTAGGCGAACTGGAAAGTGAAGTATCCGACTTGCACGCTTTTGGTGGTATGCGTTGTGCAGACACAGCTGAGCCTCGTGCACATGAGTCTAGATTTACTGGGATGAGGGAAAGCTTTTCCAGTGAACTCGGTGCAATCAAAGAATCATTTTTACTGTCATTTTCGTCATCTGTGAATACGGAGTCAACACGGACACGTGGTTGAAAAGTGTGCTGAACCTTTTCCACGGACATATGTACAGGTGGTTGAATGCGAATCGAAGGGTTGGTGGTTTCGGACACTACCAAACGTCTCTTATTAGCCCTGTCCTTTTCCTTGCTTCTAGGACGTTTTCGCTTTTTACTCAGATTGACAGAAGAATCTACCAGGTGGACAAAAAAAAGAGGACCGAAATGAGAATAATTAACCGTAAACGCAACTGCCGAAATGCAATAGCAATATAACGGATTACAGTTCGTGAGTAAGCTTCAAAAGCAAAGCTTCATAACACAATGGTAAGTAGCTATGTGTTTCCTCGGGATTAAGATGGTCACATGTGAGTTGAGCATCGTCAAGCAAACCGGTCCCAGGTAATACCACTCGAAACCGTCGGAGTATAAATCCACAACAGTGACACTGTGGGAGTCGATATCACATGGTTATCGTAAACTCCCAGTGATGGATCGCGTGAGAACTGAAAACAGTGAGGTTTACCGTTAACTCCGTCAAATCGAATTATTTATAGTAAACAACCAAGGAAACAGAATTACTTCCAAAATAAAAAGTGAGTGGCCACTGAGACAGAAAGGGCAGTGTTTTGATGTGTTAAAAAACGCAATTTAACCTCAACTGGTATAAATTTTACTATAACCAACAGCACACACTATGCCTAAAAATCATACTGGCAGTAGGTAATGCGGTGGCCTCCTTTTGAGATTTTCATGAACAGACTATCACCTTAAAAATATTATTTCCGTCGTTCGTAAGATGTTTACCAATAGAATTGTCCTTATCGGGACTACATCCATAAAAATCTCGCCCAGTATATGGGAGATGAATACAGCAATCGTTGTTTGGTTACGCAGTAATGACTTACAGAGAGCAGTTTATTTAAAACTATCGGTGCGTTGTGTGGCCGCAACGCAGCTACAAAGGCGACACTGGTAGCAAGATAGACAAAGCATCGCAAGGTATATTAACGAAAGGATTGAAGAGAGTGATAGTCGAGGTGGCACGGCTTATACACAAACGGTCACCCACACAGGACACCGAAATGGAATTTACACGCGATAATAAAGTTGTCAGACGCTGATACCGCAGCTCATTAGTCACAGTCACATCCTACAAAGTAAGAATACACTCAGCTAGCTCAACCCATGTGATGCAAACATCTCATCAACCGAATTAGTACTGTCCTCAAAATTAATTTTACATACGTGTAACCTCGCCAGTTAACTGATTCGCATTTAGCAGTCCAAGTTCCTCTCGGACTGTACTACGAACGCTGGGCCGCGATGATACCAACGCCACATATTAACTGAGTAGTTCTGCTAGGGTCACCCCTTCATATAAGTACCCTCCAGGGCAACTCAAAGAATCGAGGGACATACTTAATAAATCTTACATTATTCAACCCAGTACTGACAACAATGTAGTAAACGGATGTCGGTAGACAACCTCCTGAAATATGCGGCTGATAGAAAGGGAAGCTCGATCTAGGTGGTCTACATGTTAATAAACGGATACAGTGCGCACCACACAACAGATGAGTATTTTAATGGAAAACAAACCTATCGAACGTCAGCTTAGATAGGGAATATTTAGGATGGCTGTCTACAACTGCCCACTAGTAATGGTTTTATCAAACTGGCACAGTTTACCAGAATACCTTTATGATGAAGACAGCCTCAGAATTTAGAGCCGACAATCGAGCCCAAACAAATACCACGAACGGTGGTTGAGAAAAAAAAGCGAATGCTCTGATGTCTATGGAAACGTGAAGATATGATCGATAAACTTAGGACTAGATAGAAAAGCAGCTCATCTTCCTAGTATTTGGTTCTTTGTGTTTCAAAGGTAGCCACATTAAGATATATGGACACGTCAGATGCAGCACTGACAAGACTAATAGCCTTGTGGCAACCGCGATGTTCTAGGATCTTTAGGAAGCGTAATTAACTGGTGATCAGCATCAAACACAGGACACTAATAGTCCTCAGATTGAACGAATGAATGAATGTGACTGTTTCAGACAACTATACTTCACTATCAACTTCAAAAACAGTTGAGCAAAAAAATGTTCCGACATATAATTTTATTACGTCTAAATGATTTCAACCTTAAGGTCACTTCGATTTTCAACGCGAACGTCATAACACTGTTTCTGCAGGTCAAAGTTAGATGAGTTGAGCTGGGCCAACTAAACTGCTTCCTGGACTGCTCAATCTACCTACCGAATCGCTCTACGTTCGTCAATTATTTTTAAAATACAGTCTCGCTAATAACTTGTCAGCAGCAGAGAAAACAGTACACGACCATTTCTTCATAAGCATGTTCTTCTCTTATGCAGGTCGCTGGACTATGGTTCATAGGAACATACAGTGTAAGTCTGCGTTTTAGTTCACGGTGACCACTGTCGTGTTTGGTGTTCGGCTGGATACGCTGATGCTGGTTCACGAGAACTGGCGTGTTCACAAAGCTGCTGAAATATTTTCCCAACGTTTGTCTGGGCCAATTCACTACTAGGATTGGGCAGATCGACTCACAGCACTTATAACAAACGTTAGGTACGACTTCATCGACACATTTCTAACCACTGTATTGGGCAGCGGATGATCCCTGAGTAAGTGATAAACCAGAATGAGTATGAACAAGATGGTATGAGCCGCGTTAGCTGGCTCAAACCGAACAACAGTCCTCAAAACAGCGAAGCTACCGGCAGCTGACGTCAACCGGATTAATTTGTGATCATGGCCTGAATGCACAAGGTGGTCTCCATGTGACGCATTGCCCTGCTTTGTGCAGAAAGGGGGGATTAAGTATGCAGAGTTTGTGAGACATACAATTGCAAAATCAAGTTATCACTGTCAGTGTGTTGCGCACTTAAACACACTGTCGAGTTCAGACTTGGAAGAAGGTGGCTAAGTTGCGCCTTCACAGCACTGATGTGTGTTTACCTCAGGAGTACGAACGCCACATGATGAAAAGTATGATTAATGGCAACTCAACTGCCGTCTGTTGGAGCATACGCAGGTAAGGCAAACAAGCGACGTTCTCCTGATTTAGGTTGACACGGAAATTGACGCCGTGCTGAGTCTCACATATCACAATCGAAAATGCACTGGAGTCTACCCGTCACGCCATTTTGGAATCCAGTGCGATCCACACTCCACTTCAATCACAACAATCCACACGATTGTCATCAAAGGAATAGAAAAGAGAGACACTAATACACAAACACTATCCAAGGACGAATTCAAGTGAGTAACAAAACTAGGACTGTAAATGCGTGGTTCGGGGAAATAGGTCGCACACAGTTCACAATTTGAGCAAATGCTTGTCCGACTAGCTTGTTGACCTACTTGTCGGAAAAAGGGGACACAGAGAAAGCCAACGTTTATCAACTGTTTTGGCTTAAAGAAATTAAAACGAGAGGGAATAAGAAGGAGGCAAAGACCAATGGGCTGCCGGAACAAGGACGATTTTAGATCAGTCATGGTCATTCATGTAGAGTAATGGGGCCCACAGAAGCAATCTTATCCGGAACCTGCGCCTCAACAATACCATACGCGAGACAACAGAAGACCGTACCCCGAGCAAATGATTTAAGGGTCAGTGGGGGCGAGCCCAAATCAAGGATGGAGCGAACACAATAATGAAGTCTGTTTCCAGGTAACTGCGTGCCACTCCAAACTTTCGGAGAATAACGTGAGCTACTGACCATATTCAAGCATAAGCCGGCGGTCGCTGTTAAACGTGGGGCTACCAGTGTTCTTCAGTTGAGGGTCCTTCCTAATCTTCTTTTTCCTCATGTAGGGGACATTGTTGTACCAACTCACAGGACCGGGCATCAGCACTGAAGTATCCCAAAGCATGAGAAAGGCGAAGTACAACCCTGTAAGCGGATGTGGCCCGTCTGACAGAGCTGCACCAGAAAAGGCCAAAAACCTAATCAGCGTAACCTTTCGGATCAATGCAGCAACCAAGCATGATCACCAAGTCAAGGTAGCAGAAGATGTCATTAAATGTAAGTACTGAT
Source organism: Paragonimus heterotremus (assembly GCA_013368495.1). Classification (NCBI taxonomy): domain Eukaryota; kingdom Metazoa; phylum Platyhelminthes; class Trematoda; order Plagiorchiida; family Troglotrematidae; genus Paragonimus; species Paragonimus heterotremus. The sequence continues at coordinate 5,544 of LUCH01007089.1, forward strand.
TTAGGCAACAGCAGACTAAAGTTAGTGGCGGGAGTGCTGAAGTTTGTTATAGTAGCCCACCCTAACTATCAATATACACGACCTTGAAAGGGAATGAAGAAAGAAAACCGCGAGACATCTAGAAATGAAAAAGTAGCGAGACTTAAATGTGACAAAAATCGTTGTACATTTTGCACAAAGTGCATCCAAAATGTAGGGTACTCAGATGAAAAATCAAAACGAATCAAAGGTGGCTATTCTGACCTTTTTGGTCGGTACATGCGCAGAAAGCCAAACTTAAACGGCATACATCCAACCCAGGATTTCGTGTGAAACATTATCTAAGAGTGAATTAACGTAATTTACGGATTATTGTGGCAATATAAGCGACGATAACGTACTTTGTTTTGTGATTGTTCGTTCCAACACGTTGGTCAAATCTGTGGATGGTGAAGAATGGCGTGAATCAGCGGAAATTGCGGGCTGTGATAGAGTAGAGAACAATGGTAGCAACGGAGGAAGTTGATTATGCGTGACATCGGCATTTCTATCACTATCTCTCAGTGGGGATGATCTAGAGGTGAGAAGAAGTTTTCCAACTTTTGGTTCATCTGAGCGGCAGCTGATTAACGGCGGGGCATTACTAACGTTCTCGTTGGTCGTCAACGACGCTCCATCGGGCAACCGCTCCAAGCAAGGTGGTGGAGGGAGGTGTACAGGACGAGTAGTTGAAAGTGTATTGCGATCATCTTCATCACCGCTACTCAATAAAGTCTCGCTTCCACTACTGCTGCTCGAGCTGTTAGAATCTGCTTGATGAGATGAACTGCTTCCCCGATAAGTGGCTAACCGATCTCTGTAAATTGTTAGCCTTAAAGGAGGTGGATGTGCTGATTTGAGGTTCGAGCCAACGTCTGTACAAACTGAGTCAGAATGATCAAGTTGATCATAAGATTTGTCCAACGACGACTGCAATCGAGTCACGCCACCTGGGGTACCGGTACCTCCCAAACGGATGACGCTGAAGTGAAAAGAAGTCATAATTACATGGTACGCCAATATATTCTGCACAACAATCTAAATACAAGGAATTGGTTTCAGTGACCACCACCGAAGAGGTAACTGGCAGTGACTGTTTGCAAACATCTAGTTCATCACTATCTGAGGTCATAGTTGATGCTTGTTAGTTCGTTGGTTGAGCAAACCACGGCTGATCGATGACAGCCTCTGAGAAAAAGTACAGCAGCTAGGGAGAGAGGCAAACAACCTCAACATCAATAGAATTAACCCAGTGGCGAACAAAGCAGAATAGAGGGGAAAACCTATTGCGTTGAACAAAATGATGGATACTGAAGCATAGACTAGGTCAAAACATTCAACAAATCTCTGGGTATGTGAGAAAACAAGACCTGGAACTGTAACAAGGTTATTTCTAGTGATCACAGGTGGACCTACTGTCCCACAAACCATGAGGACAGAGAAACGTGTACCGGGAAGCAGTAAGTAAAGTTTTCGAACAGACATTGATATACTGCCTGTCAATGGTTTTGGGTAGTGGATAAAGTGAGGCTATCTGAAACCAAAGGAGGCTGAACGCGTTGATAAAAAAATTGTCAGAAGTAAAATCGTTCATATGAAAACATGATGACAAAAACGTTAGAAAAAGGTCTTACATCTTGGGTGTTTTGGCCGGACCATGTTGATCGACAGTGAAAGGGGATGGCGATTGTTGAGGTCTGTTGGAAAAAAATATGTGGCGACGAAAGTAATTATCTGCTATCAAAAAGTGAGGCCTGGTCTGATGAACAACACGGGCCTAAATGCTGAACCACACAAAACAGATATCGATAACAACAATGTTGATAAAGTTCCGGGATTTTTACGCATCATGATGATATTTGACAAGTTTTTCCAAGCATAGTTAGTCACGAATAAGATGTGTTAACAACTGAACAAACACAGGAGGTTAGACTACAACACGACAGTTTAAATAATCGCGGGTATAACAGTACGTGCGACAGAGGCAAGTAAGAAATGGTCTAAGAGAGCAACCTGTGAACCTAATTTCACGAAAAACACACAATGAAACAATTCAGCGGTTAAACCTAAATCTTAATCCGCAAAACCTTCATTAGGATACCTGGATTCTCGAGCAGGAGTGGGCTGCGTAATCTTGATTGGCACTCTATCAACACAATACGAGCCGGCCGGTGTTGAACCTGACGAAGACAACGAGGATGAAGTCGATGATGATGAGGACGGTGAGAGAGAAGAAGCCAGTTTTTCACGAACCTTGACAGAACCAAGTAAGCCAACACCGGACGAACGGTGAGCATCCAAATCGGTGCTTTCGGTCGCATCACATGATTTTGGCATCACAGAGAAGGACGATTCGGGTTTGGTGGATGCTGCACCGAATTCTGAAACCTAATCCAAAAAAGCAAATAAACACAACCGTAGACATTAACATCTGGCGATAGTGCTGAGCTGGTATTGTCTCAATACCAACATGCTACTTGAGAAGCGGACAGGTGAAAAGAACTTGCAAATCTTTGTGTATATTAGTGCCGGACAGTAACACATCCAATGGAACTGCAGTAAATTCTTTGGTTGAACAGTACACATATTGCTTTATTTAACAATACCGTTAGTTCGATATACCTGGAACAAAGTACTGAACTGTGGTTTCGCTCCGGATACAGCTGACGTCAACATAGCACAATCTAGTTTAGATCGGGAGTTGAATTTTAACCGCCATGTACGTGCATTGAATGCGTCGAACACTGTACAACCGATCGCGCGCTGTCGAATCATTGCAACAAGACATTCAGGTTAGAACAGTCTGAAGAAACAACAGCTATTCTACAAGTTCCTGGTCAGTTTGACATCCCCAACTAGATTAATTCTTCTGAACAATGTTCCGATTATTGATGAACAGACCTATGGTTAACCACTTCATAACTGCTTGTAAAATCATAACTCTGGGTTTTAATGTCAACGGGATTCCAAACGAATTCAGTGGCGTTTAGAACCAGTTCAGCACACAGATAAAATTCGTTTCGGCCCTTTTTTAGACAAACGCACACTGCGTTTGCCAGTGAATCAGCGGATGTCAATCTATGAATATGGTGAGGACGGCATCTAAACTTGATTGAACGGTCCATATTAACAAACTTTAGCGTCCAGCTCTGCAGTGATACAACGATGGCAAGCAGCTGGTGGAACGTAGACAAAAAAATATACTTACGGGAACTAGTGGCGGCGGTGGTAGCACACCGGTATGTTCCGATCGTAGTGGGTGGAGAATAAGACTTCTACTTTGAGAAGTATCAAACAGCTGAGTTGATAAAGGCAAAAGTGGAGGGGGGCACGTAGATGGACTGTGAGGCATATCGAGTGGGCGAAGTGGTGATGCACCAATGGACGGTTTCAATGTGTCGACTGATGATAAGGTAGATGAGGCGAAGGAGGAGCAGGACGGAGACAAATGAGAACGAGTCGGAATCAATGACGGAACATCAGGTAAACATGGGATTCGCATAGTAGTCAGTTGTCGCCGTTCACCTGAGCAGGATTTGATACTGAAGTTCTCTGGTCGTTTGATTCGGACCGTATCGTTCAGATCTAGATTGGAAATGGAAGAGGCGGAGGAGCTGAAAGAAGACTCAATGGATGATGGTGAAGAGGGCAAGGAATCTGCAGGTTTCAAACCGGTAGACCGAAGTGTGCCGAAACTTTGACCAGAGAATGTGACCAGCTTTAGTTCGGAGTTCACTGATTTTGTATTGTCGTCCGATTTGAAGTCAAATGGAGGGGTTTGAGTTATTTCCAAAAGTTTAGCTCGAACTACCTCTGTCATTGGCTCTGTAGAATCAGAGGCGGGAGAACTCTTGTTAATATCGTTCCTGTCAAAAGTAGCTTTCGATGTGGATGCATCAAGTGCTTGTGGTGATGATCGATGTTGTGGGCTGCTTTGGGGCACTCGATCACGTCGTTTGGAGTAATGAGAATTTCGCCCGCGATTCGCGTGAGTAGCGCGATCGGGTCTACTGACTGCCGTGGGGACAGTTGGTGACACTGAACCAGGTGTGGGTTGTTTCGACGAAGGGGCTTGAATGGTTGAAGTGGTCGAAGAAGGAAACGGATGAGAGTCACATATCTTCGACGGTGGAGCAAGACGCTGAAGTATGATAGAACAAAAAAAATTGGGCGTTCGCATATATTCTTGAGGAAACAAAGCAGGTACTTAATCAGTAGACGAATGAAAATGGTTCACCGAGCGGCAGCATGTATTCCTTGAAGGGAAGGGGAAAATATAACAGCGAGAACAACAGGAGACATGATCATTTTATCAGCCCTAATACTGACTACGCGTACGTGTCACTGAGTACAGGATATGTAAGAAAACGTCTCAATTTGCAACAAGTTTTTGGTATATAAAACCGAACGGAGTGTGCGCTGTGCCCCAAAAATGTCCTCCATTAATTAATTAAATTCCCTGCGAAAAAGGATGGACATTTCGCCATTTTCGTTTGCAGTAGTGAACTGCATCACTTCTTTTCATGTACGAAATTTGGTAGTGACATTGTAAGCAACCCGACCAACCAGTAGAAACAATCGAAGTGACGTTTTAACTAGCGACGTGAATTCTCCGTCCGATTTGAAACAAGCGAGCCCGTTCAACGCGGTGGATTTTTTAACAGCTTGTAAACCAATAACTCGACAAACAATTCGGGGCGTGCGTGGTGAAGCATAATTCATCCAATAATCTCTAGCAACGTTCTTAACAAACAGATCTTCAAACTATTCCACTAGATCGCACAGCTGACGTACGCCTACAGACGACTCGTTCAGTACATTACATATACAACTTGAGACATCGGCGTCAAAAATGTATCTCATTTATACTCAAGGATCATATAAGACTACAGTTCAAGCAGCAGTTATTTCACGTCGCGGAGGGTGGACGATGAGTGGTACGGATAAAAAGCGTATTAGAGGGTATTGCCCACCAATGTTTGTATACAATCGCACGTACCGGAGAGTGTAAGCAAGCAAACAACCAACAAATGAGAGGACGAATTTCTAGATGATTAAATCGATCACGCTCATCCAAACAAACTTTCGGAATGTATAAATAAAGATAATTCTGTTACGCACCAAGAAAAACAATCCATCGTTTTTCATGGGGTGTACATCGAACACAACCCCCGGCATATAACGTGGCTAACCGATGGATTAGCAAGGGGAAATGAAGATGGCCACTATTAACCTAAAAACGGTACGTCGTGTTCGTCCCATCGGCCGGGGTCATGAGACTTATTTGGCCCTTGAATGAGGACACTAGAAAATGTGACGACTAGTCGGGTCCAACGACGTGAATGTTGTAGTGGCTAGTTTTTCTTTTCCAGTAATGACAACTAATGTAGTGGAGCGGTAAAAGTCACAAGAAAGCTGTTTACTCTGACTTTTAACTTGCTTATATGCCTATAAGCTGAGTATTTTAGTACAGAAATATAATTCAGAAATTAGGTCTCATCTACTATTCTTTTAATCTTAAACGAGGAACAATTTTTCGTACTGTTGTACAATAGTTAGGCATCGGTGTCGATCACCAACATAATCCTGTCAGCGATGTCATATGTCAGAACCATTACATCGTAGACAGATATAGAAAATAGGTTTCGTTTATTACTCTGAACACAGTCGTCAAACCTGCACAGCTGAAATGTGAATTCATCTGTTCAAACTATGACCTAAATGATGAGGTGGTTAAGTAACAGTTGCTGGTTGATACCAATCGTTATGATTTGCGGGTATAGGTTAGCAACAGTGGAACACCAGACCAGCATTTTCAGCACACTAAAGGCATAAAACTTTCGTACAAAACAGATCCTGAAAAAGGGCACAGTTATGACAACGAGCTCACTATGCGGAATCGGTTGGAACTGATCGACCTTTGCAATCAAAGTTCTTCCGTAATTGTTTCTTGACATGCAACACTAGTAAATAATCATCATCGAGATGATTATCACCCCACAACTGTTTGCTAGATCTTCATGTAGTCATCAAAGTTCAGTGCTTTGCTTAAATAACACAAACCATTTTAGTAACCTACCAAACAATTTCCGTGATAACTGGTTTAAATACTAATTCAGATCAACTTCGTCATCAGTCAAACGCTTTCATCATCGTAACGAAATTCCCGAAAGGGGAGTTTCCTATTAGACAGAAAAAAGTGAATTAGGCTACGGTCTTGAACGATGACCCTTATAACACGCAACTACACAGCTACTCAACACATCGGATAGCCTTAGCTATCGGTTACATTTGTTTTCACACTAACTTACGAAAAAAACGAAGACCCTCTGAAGTGGAATGCAAATTTAAACAGGAAAATATAAGATGGTAGGTCGAACTAAGCCTAATTTTGAAAGAGTGTAGCGAAGTATAAAACGAAACCAATAGGACAAAAACACTGGTGCCTGAAAAATACCCCAAAACAAGACAGTGTGCAAACTGAGGGGCAAACAAAGTCGCACGATCAAACTCACTGGAAGAGGAGGACCGCATGGGAGTCCAGTTTTCGCCATCATCGCCGACAGCGACGCAACAACAATCAGTACTGTTATCAAAGAACTATGCACACTAAAAATACAAGAGCCATTATACTGTAATATTCATTGGAAAGGAAAATGAAATCCCAGACAGTGTTCACGGTGAATGACCAAAAATAAACAGTTTAGTATGGTGGAAAGATAAGAGTATCCGCCAGGCAGTTCGTCCATGAATTTCTTCAATTCACGCAACTGGCTGTCCGTAATCCATAGAGGAGTAAGGAAGGAAACAACTTATAGTCAACCCATTCACTATCTTCTGTAAAGCATAGTCATTGGCTTGGTGTGCCATTAGACCACATCTCGGAAAATATGCAAGAACTATAAGGTTAGCATATCCTCTTGCCAAACACTCATCTGAGTATCTCAAGTCTGACGAAGAGTGCACGGCGTGGTGAACGGTCGACTGGTGATCCTAACCACCTGAGTTTAAGCGCACGAAAATTGTTGAACCTCGTTCCAATGCGACAAAAACAGCAATAACGGTAACAGATCAAAACTATTGATATTCGAAAAAAACATCGCAAAACGAAATGTGCATCACAGAAACAAATGCAAAGAAGGTCGTGTGGCGGACAACACAAGAATCAGACTAACCGGTTGAGGGGCTTTCTGGCGGAGGGGATTCTGAAACAAGCTGTTTATGATGGAGATTCTAGGAGGAGGTTCGTTGCGTCCACGGCCACGATTTCTTCTTCGATGTCTTAGCGCTCGAGTCTGCAGGGAAGTAATGGCTAAAGATGAATCGTTGGCAGAATTAGTCGGGGTGGAGAAGGATTGTGTCATCAATCTAGGTGTACTCTGAGAATTCTCCGGAAGCACGCCCAAATCTCCGTCATTCAATGCAGATGTAGTTGCCTCCGACAGAGACTTCGCTGGGGATAAATCACTGGCATGTTTTTCGACGCATTCTTGTAGAAGGGTAAGTGTGTTGTTTTCAGGGACCTGATCGACAGTCTCACTTTTGTATGCGCACGAATCTGTCGGAGTAGGTTCAACTGGGGATGTGGTATCCGAAACTAGAAGACAAACGACATTCCAATGAATGAGTGGCCTCCAGTATATGCAGTGTACTTTCTGTTAATCAGTAGTTGACGTGATCAAAAATCAAGCGAATGTATGAAACAATCGAAGGATTTCAGAAATTTTACTGAAACATCCGTGTCCATAAAGAATATGAACTAAGGTGACAGAAACTTTCGGGCGACATATGTAGAAAGAAAACGCATATCAGAATTCAAGTACTGGACATGGCAGATGTTTCACTGGTTAATTCAAATGAAAACGAAGGGCGGTATTGGTGCGTCCTCTTAGAAGTCTGAATGCGAACAACGCTGTTAAATATGTATGGTAATCAAGTTAAAATCTGTTAACCCTCCGTTTACCTACCGAAGTCTACCACCTTGCTGTCCATTCCACATGTAACGATCTTAGACCAGTTTTCTACTAGCCAGCTAGCTGAGTGCAACCGAAGCAAACTAGTAGTTAGCATGGTACAAAAAAATTGTTTACGCTGCACAACCCCAATTCACCTAGTCAGGAAACTTCGACTGATGCTCCACATTTGAACGGAGTCCCCGCCAAATTCGTCTCATTCTACCAAACGTTTGTTGAATGTGTCGCGATTTGGTGACACTTAACCTTGTTTTCTAATTGACATCACGTTCAGCCCACGACAAAAGTGACAGGCAGTATGAGGGTGTGACAAATATGAAGATGGTATCCTTGTTTACTCACTTCTCACATACGGCCTGAGCTTGCCACCATCAACGTACGAACGAATATAGAGAGAAGCAAGCAGGTAGCTCTTGCACATTCACCAGAGATTATCGCCAGCGGTGGCTGTCGTCCTGCATCGACACCGCTGCAGAATTACAACGCAAAACTTAAACTGAAACTTTCTTCGGTTGTCTTACAACGTGCGTAAAATCAATCTGTTTACAAAGCTTGAGATTAAAACCATTAGTGAAACCGGCGTTGAAATTGCCTCAGGCATATACACAGAGAAAACGCTGCCTGATTAGATTTCCTTCGACAGCCATCTGTGTACTGTCAAACTTGAAGGTATGGTTAGATCAAGTGGTGCCCGTCATAAACCTTGTCCGCCTTTTATCGAGCCATATACTTTTACAGACTGTAGTCCAAACGTAGTAAAAGAATTTTTGCACCATTACAACATTACCTGAAGCTTCGAACATTTGATAGGGGGGTTGGGAGAAAGTAATTTAGGAGGCCAACACCCTCGCATTATTCGTCGAAGAAATAAGAAAGTTAGCTAAAACTTTGTGCTGATAATGCTTTAGACCTGAAGAGTACTACCTTTCGGCACTCTGACCGCAGTAGATTAAGTGACCATCCATGTCATCAGCTGTGCTTTCGAATACCGTCTGTGCTCATTCGTTTATCAACGTTTACTGGCTGACGGTATGAAAGAATGTGGGGTGCGTATCGGCAGCCATACCGTAAACCATCGTTTCAATGTGTCTCCAGAATCCAGGCAAACGATTCTTGAAGGCGATTTCTTCGCTGCAACAGATGTGATTGGCCTAGTATTGAAGAGGCTGTCAATCAGGTACGGTTCTCTGACACTTGCAGGACAGCAACCGAATGGCGCCAATCAAATACACACGGTTAAAACCCCCATTTGCACAACCCTCTTGCTCCAGTCCACGGTCGAGAGATACACTGAGTTATTCACGAACGACAATGATCCGTACGGCTTCTGCAACTAGACTGCACATGAAATACCAACAACCAGAACATTCCGACTACACGGACCCCGTAGAATATCGGTTCATCTTAAAGAAGAAATGGAAAGACGAACACAGAACATGTTGAATGAGGATGTTAACGAAGAAACCAATAATCCATACACAACTGGCCTGTTTTCCCAATGAAGAAGTGCAATGAGAAGTATCTATCTTGTGTGGATTTTAGTCGGCAGAACACTGTTGTGTCAATGCCGTTCGTTTCTGATGTTTTCGATAAGCTGCAACAGGCGAAGTTGTTTGCGGTGTTGGACTTAGGCTTCGGATACTGGCAGGTACCAATCAAACACACGGATCGTAAGAAAACCGCATTCACAGTGAGCGAAAAACAGTACCGAATCAAGAGCATCCGAACGACACCATATCACCCGCAAACGAATGGGCGAACTGAAAGTAACAACCGAACGGTCAAAGAATGGTTATTAATCAAGGGAGGCGACTGGGAGTCTGCGTTACTACTAGTGTTATTGGCCCACCGGGCGTTTGTGCAGGCGAAAACGAAGAAATCTTCATTTCCGTTGATGTACGGTGGAACTCCTCGATGGCCGGTGAATCGAAACATTGGAACGTGGACAGAGTGCAATGATTCCAAAAAAGAATTGATTGCCGAAAGAGGAAGAGCCAAACAAAATCTGAAAGCATTGCAGGCACACACAAAGGAGCAATCCGCAGCGCAACGGTTCGGCAAAACTGGAATGTTCGATCTAGATGAAAAGGTGAAATATCGAGATCTTGGGAACACGGGTGCTAGCGGCTCAGGATCAAAATTTATGCTTAAATGTAAAGATCCGTATCTGGTAATTTCCAAAAGGCGCGCAGTATACACGATCAAGGGAGACGGCGAGACGAAACTAGTGCATGCCAGTGAGTTACCAGTGACACGAAATGCCGGCGCGGCGAACCAGAAGATCAATGATCTAGGAGGCAACACTGCGTCGGTCGGAGAGGATTCGTCAGCAGATGCAGAGATACCAAGGAAGCTAAGAAGGGCGAAGAGTGTTGTGTAACAGGCAGTTTCGCTCGTGAGCAGTATACTACTCACAAGCGACTACAAGAACAAAAGGACAAGTCTGAACACCAGGAAGACCACCGGTCAGAAGAGACTATCGGAATGGTGTGTACGCGCTATGGAAGAAGTGCCACCAGGGCGAAGGACAACGTACTGCTGCCCAATGTGTGGGAATGCACGTCAACCGTGCAAATGAGTGTACGTGTTCGTGGTCCCATGTTTAAAATAACCTGTATGGGAGTTCGTGTATTAAACGAATCTGCAGGCCAATGTCTTTTGCGGTTACAACACATCATCATTATCATAGCAGCAATGAGCCTGACCAAAAGGTACTGTGGATCGGGTTGCCGCTAACCTCAATAGTGATGTGAAATATTCTAGAAGAATAAACTTTACTAAGAAGGTTAAACATTATTAAAAGAAGACTAAGCAGAAGAACTAGACATGGTATGGATGCAGGTACGCCAATGACTGCGGCACATCGCCATCTCGGATAGAGTCGCGAACCAGCGATTTAAGTGATCACGAGGATCCCATCCAGACAGGCGATACCTATCCATTTTGCTCAGTGAAACAATCAGGGTCTTCATAGTTCGTGACCACCAATAACAAAGACACGGTCAGTACCAACCTTATTTTTTAACAATAACAAACTTTTAAGGTGCAAAGTGCATACCACGCAGATCAGCCACATCGTTTCACCGAGTAAGCACGGCCTGCATGCTCTCTACAGAAAAGCCAAGTAAAGCAATGTCGTTCGCATATTTGACACCAGTCGACTTACTACCTGGAAGATGCTTCACTCCGAAATCATCGGAACCACGGCGTGCTCCTTCCACAGTGTCGTCCATCACATTACAAAGTTAAAGGGAAAATGGGGGATTGGGCACCCGTGTCGAATGCCACATGACGTGGAAAACGCTCGATAGAACTGACGATGAATGCACACACGACTTCAACAAATTGATACATTTCAATGGGACTCTTCTGGGATGAAGATGACTCAAGATAGTGTCAAACAGAAGAGTAGAAGGCAGCCGCCTGTAGGTCCAGAAGTGCAACGACCGTTGGTTAAGAGAAAGAGTATCGATGCTCCAGTATCTGCTGCAATGTGAAGACAAGATCCAAACACTTGCACCAGGCCGGAAACTTCCCTATTCTTCCCTTATCGGATTCCGTCAGTGTTTCAGAGCCCGCCGAATTGTAAGACCCATGAGCAGCTTGGATGTCATAGATTCAAGGCTAATATCTCTGTGATTGTTACATGGTGCTATACATCTGTCCTGAAAATGAGACTGACTGCTGTTAAGCATCAGTCATAAGGTATTTCTTCAATCTCCCATGGAGAACGGAAGACGGTGGTCAGTTCAGACAGTAATCTCTCACCACATTCTTCGGACACGATTGGAGAAAGAAGGTTCGGACCTGGGGTTTTTATCACGTCTTACTATTATAAACTCTGAAATCACCCCAATTTTCAATGGGAATCGTCATTACCGTTATAACCAAACACAAAATCAGCATCTATAACCGAACGAGCTGGCTCAAGATAGATGAACTGTCCCTCAAAGTGCTCAGTCCACCACTGATGTTTCTCCGACAGTTTGTAAACTTGTAAACCTAAATTTTCAAATAGAGTCTCACTAACGTTTGTTGATGCCAGTTCAACTACGATGCAAGGAAAACAGCACCCTGCAATTCTGTAATAAAAATGCCGTCTTCATCTCTTTGGTTTACTCAGAGAAGTAAGTCTCACGGTCCCTATGCGGACCAATTGTAAGTTTGCGTCTGAGTTTACGGCGGTTTTTGTCCTATTCGGAGTCAGACGACGATTGTTCCCCAGTTCTGCGGAATCAACTGATACCCACTTCTGTCGTATCTGTCGTCTTCAGTTCGTCTCAGAATACCAAAGAAGGAATCGTAGAAGACGCCTCTGACAGTAACTGAACTACTGTCTGTTAGAGTATAGGCAGATATGACAACCAACATCCTTCTGGTCTGTGTTGAAAGGCTTCGACTGAAGTACTGACGACAACACACTGATATCCAACAGAACAACCTCTGCTCTACCTAGGAGCTCAGTGCAATCCTCATATTAGATTAACCGGGAGATTTGGCTTCACCGTCACTCTGAGAAAGAATCTCTGACAAAGAGTTGTCCAAGGGCGAATTCAAATAATGGACAAGTCTAGAAACGTAAAAGGGCCACTGGAAGATAGCACATATGCAGTTCCGGACTCGAGACATTATTTGCAAGGGTAGCTTGCTGACCTATTTGTCAGGGAGTGTGGAGGTCAAAAGCGCCAACGTTCATTAGTTATCTTGGCCTGAAGAAATGAGATTTAGCAGCAGAGGGCGGAAGGTAAATATGAGTGAACTGTTACACCAGGACAACGTTAATTTCTGATATTTCCCGATCGTTCATTCTGAAGAAGGAGGTTGGCTTGAAGGATCGCACAGAGTTTTTGACTCGAAAGTCTCACTTGCGAAACAAAGAGGACCGTAGCCGGAGCCAACAACTCAGCCGTTTGACTCACTTGACAGTGAGGGGCTTGCCCAGCACCAGAACGCGGCGAACAAAGTAACGCCGTCAGATTTTGATCGTGAATGTGCGCCTGATATAGTCGAAACCACATTGGGCTTTTGAATGATACAAAAAAATTTTCGGCTGTATTGGATAACGCGCCGGCGTTCACGGGCAACTGTTGGGCAATCGGATATTTTTTTGGTATTGGTATGTTCGCCGAGCTTGGCATTTAGGTTGCAAACGTTTCATCACCAAGCGAGGTGACATCATCAGTGCGTAATCGTTTTAGCTTATTTTTTTGGAGCGCAAAAAAACTATACGAAAAAACGATTACGCACTGATGA
>LUCH01007090.1:0-10347 GCA_013368495.1 Paragonimus heterotremus
CGAAGTGTGGAGGACAGTTTTCTCGGACGGTATACTGTAACAGGACATAGATACGATTTCAACGTGGACGGTGCAATGAGGCTTGCCCCGAAACCCGAAAAAATGCTCCTCCATGCACCTGGGTGATATCACGGATGTCATGGCATGCCATGTTGAAGATCACCTATTACCATAGCGTAATACAAATCGTGACCTCGGGGTGTTTGTGTCTGACACCCTCAAAACGCAGGCTAACACAACGTGAGCTTGTATTCAAGCCAGGAGTGTGTTTGGGGCTATCCGTCGATCCTTTGCTGAAGTATCCAAGGAGGCCTTTTTTCTGCTCCTTTCATCTAATGTTCGTCTGGCACTAGAGTACGACCACGTCGCAGCGGTCCCCTGCACACAAAGTGAGGTATTTCAGCTTGAAAGAGCGCAGAGGGCAGCCACACGCATGGCTGCTGGGATGAAGGGCATCTCCTATAACCGGCGGCTGGAGTACATGGACATGTATCCTCACGGTTAGATGCGGCTCCGCAGTGACCTCATTGTAACACGCCACATTTTGCGAGGCGATATAGGTGGAGAGCTCAGAACAGACATTCCCGTTAAAAACGAGCACAGATTCCGGAGTCATCAACTCACGATTCTCAAACAACGATCGGGACGACTTCCTGTGTATGTTGACGGTCACGGCGGGCCGTCAATAGTTGGACTGCGCTACCAGCGCGGGTGGCGGTAGCGCCCAAGGATGTGGTCTTTGAGCGACTCGTAGGTGAACATATGATGGCGCGCTGGAAGAAGGATGATGATTAACCCTGCCTTCTGCGGCGTCGAGACGCTCAGTTTAAAGGCTCACACTGTCGGCGACTACTGCCTTCTATCACTGAACAATAAACAATGAGCAAAGAACCCCATACTGACCTTGCGCTTATCTGTTGTTCCACATCATTTTAGTGGGAGGATAAACTTGTGTGTATCGGTGGTGGCTGTAAAATGGTGTTCTGATGGCACAGCTAGCTTGAATTCTTCAGCTTTTGTCGGGCAGCTCTCATAATTACCTATAGAAGTACGGATATTGTTCTATTATCTCCTCGGCATGAGGTGCCCTCAGAAGTTCAGTGAGGTATAAGAATAGGCAATTTCTAGTCCCAGAAGTTTTGTTCCAGAAAATGAACGAACTGAACGGAAATAAACTGGGTGTTTTGTCTGAGCAACAAAAAGAAAAATCGATGATATTCCAGCTAAGGTTAATGTAAATAAAAAGTTAACGCAGAACAAATTTACCATCGCAAATTTAAGAGAGTCTAATGTAGTCCTTCGGCATGGATAATTATTGAAAATGGTTTAAATGAATTAACGACGTTCGCGAGTGTTTTCTTGTGTGTGAACATCTTCAAATGTTTCCGTTGACACGAGAGTTTTGGCGTTTGGATGCTTTCTTTATATAGCACGATTCGTTATGACTTTTTGTTTCCCATTTATACGTAAGAAGCAGAAGAACAATAAGTGAGTTAGTTGAAATTGGTCTGTATGTCGCTGCAGTGACGTATATATACGCGCTACTAGGATATATGAGTTGTATATAAATTGTTCATATATGCACAATGTATAGATGTATATATGTAAGTGACAGTTGCTATACTCATATTGTCGAAGCATATGGGCGTAGTTTGACATATCGATCGGTTTTACAGGTGTGAGAAACTGCTCACCATTTTGTGCACAAAATGATAATTTATCACCATATATGGTTTACAACGGTCATGAACGTTTGTGTATTGTTGAAACTAGACATCAGGGTTTGTATCTGGTTACAATCTGACATGGTGAAGGCTCATATCACATCGCCCATAGTGAGATTCATTTCGCACATTTGCCTGGAAAGCATGTATACATGATGGAGGGTGTGCGTTACTGCCACATGGTCGTAGTCTGCGAGCGCAGTAAGTTGCACAAAGAGTGCGCAATCGCTTATATTGCTACAGATTTAAAATGATTTATATCGACTGCAACGGTTTAGTAAGTCATTTACCTTTGCCAACTTCTACGCCATATCCTGCTACATCCAGATATATTTGTGTCTTGTAACGATGCACTTTTTTAAACCAACAAATGCGTTTTGAATAATCCTCCATACATTCGGCGTTATTAAACGGTCTCTTGAAACTTGCTTTATAGAAGATAATTATTAATTTGTTTTCGATGTCCCGATCACTACAGGTGTAAACTTATGATGTCTTGTGCAACTTACTGCGCCCACATATTACGACCATGTAGCTATAGCCAACGCTTATAACGGAGACGCTTAAGCGTCTCATTTTCAACTGAAAATGAACTACCACCTGGTAAATAGCCATCTTCGGAGAACCTCTAAGAGACGCTCTAATATAACAAAATATATACATGATTGTGAAAAAGATGGTTCATATTCTCGGGGAAAATAAATAGGGGACTCGAGTTGCTATAGTTGCAACTGCAACTATTTAGAGTGAAATACAATTCATAAGGTGGACGTGTTGAACGAATTGTTAGACTGTTCTAATCGATACGCATTCACTTATGCACGTGGACTTATAACTATAAGTCTTTTAAGTGTCTTCATGCGCGCTATACAGTTCACTGGTCCGTGGGACACGAAGATGGCTGCTAGCATCAAGTAGGGATAACATTATGCCCTGCTTAATGCTAGCAGTTCTCAAAATTGGTGCGTTGTCCGAGTGATTTAGTTTACTGGATCGTGTTCCTGACTCCACCAGCTATTGCCCTAATTGCAATAAAGTGACATCCACCAGTTTGTCAATGCCAGATACATAGCGTATGTCTGACGACAATTGGAACGCAAACTCTGAGTGCTGAATTTTGCAAGACAAAAGTCTACTCGTTGTACCACGGGGGCATATCTCACTGTTTGTGGTTGATGAAAATCGCAGGCTCAATTTCTTTGATGACGCGCCAGAACTGACGAACGATCAAGTAAATAACCAACATGTCACGAGCAAACGTACTGTACTAGATTTCAACCAAATGGAAGCTAGCGCCGTAGCTTAGAGTCCCTGGAAGTACTGTTAAAGAACAAAGCCGACCATTATGTCCGACGTGCCAACAGCTATATGTGGTTTGTTGGCTGAGCTGAAATGATGCGGCATGAAGGCGTTAGCTACTGTGTGCTTAATAAGATTGAACGATTTAGTGGATAATGCAGATACTTTGACGTCGGTGTATAGCGGAAAGACGTCCAGTAGAACACATTATTTATTGTCCAACTCGCTCGTTACCATGCTGCACGCGTGTTTGCGTTTATGAATCAAACTTCTGGTCCACAACACTACCCGGGTTTCCGCTCAAACATCGTGTGCACTCCTGCCCGGATTATGTGTGGTCGGCGCTTTCTATCGGGGAGTTTTTTCGCCTGCGATTCCTCGTCCGTTGGTCCGATCTCGTTGTGTGATAGCGCGTCCGGTCGCTGGTGTTATTTGCAATCTCCTCACTGTGTGCTTCTACAGTATTCCACGGACGTGTCGAAATATTCATTTGCGCGTTGGAATAGTCGCGCTCTTGATCTGTTCGTCCATTCCATTTCTCCTGTCATGTCTTGCCCGTCGGTTTGATCCATTTTAGCGATAACACTTCCGGTCGCCCATGCTGTCACCAATCTACTGGTTGTGGGCTTTTGGACATGACTGCCTCTGCCTTGAGGTATTCCACCGAGCGCTGGAATGTCTGCACCTCTGGTTTGATAATCCATCACAATTATCGATACAGATACAAAGCAAGTTGCGTGAAGGTTACATGATTTTTGCGTCTCTCATAGTTGATCATCTCATCGAAACGACGGATGACAGCGTGCGTTTTAAAGCAAGGATAGTTGCAATTTTGTTCATACCCTTTTAGGCAACGGTGGAACGGTTTGCTGCTGAACGCAGCGGTTCTGATGACCATGTTTCAGGTTGACCAGAAATATACTTCTCACCAGTGATTTCGTTGCTGAAGATTGTCGTAAATAGATCTGGTGGTCTTCGTTAACTAGCAGGTCGTCATTGTAAAAGTGGATGTAATCAAAACTCAGCATTGCGTCACCGGCGGAACGTTGAAACGTCGAAATAGCGTTCCTTTAACCAAGCGGCAGACGGGGGAACTTCATTGAACCAAATGGCACAATGACAAAGGTACTAGTGTTGTCCTCGTCATCATTCGCAATCTGGTTGTAGGCGCGCACCAAATCGATTTTCTGAGAGCATACGTGCACCATTGAGGCTATTTGTGATGATCCGGAATCTTACCAGGAATCCTGACGTCATTAAACTTCACATGGGCACTACTATTCCGACCTTTTGAACACCATATAGTGATAAAACCAAAGAGTTTCCAGATAAGCAGATGATTCTAGGTTTCGGTGTATGACTGAAGTTGATACGGGCTATTTTCAACTTGTCTTATTTCAATTTTCCTGCCCTGGAAAGCGCCAACAGGCCAGCTGTATTCATATAATACCGTGTGGAACTTTTGACGGCAGTCAAAGAAGACTAGCGTGAAATATTTGGAAATTCATGTATGGAAAAATTAGAGGAATTAATTTTTTAAAAACATTGTTTCGCGTGACTGACGAAAAGCTTTTGAGTGAAGACCAGTAGACGTTGAGTCTTGGTGGATGGGATGTCGTTGTTTGGAGTCTACCAGAAGGTTGAAGCACTGAAGAAGATCCATGCCGATCATCGCCACCTGGACGTTGGTGATCGCAACGATTCAACGCAAAGGTCTACGGGGCTCCAAATTAGGTGTGAACAAGCACTGGCCGAACGTCCTGGTAGTCCGACCGTTGGTTGAGCAAAGATTCAACGTGACCGATAAATTAGTATCGTGCGTCCCAGATGGGATCACTCTGACTTCAGCACTAGTGGCGTCGAGATGAAGGATTCTGAATTATGTTCGTTTGAGACGGAAAGACGACCCATCAGACAGACTACGTTCGCATTCCACAGAATTTGAGCGTCTTCTTTACTGACTGGATAAAAAATGTAAGGCTTCGGTGCCGTCGGCCATTTTTGAAAAATGACTGCTATGCTACTGGTAACTAGGAGAAGCGCTTGGTTGTGACAGATGTGGTTTACAAGAATCTGTGCAACCGTTGTGTCACTAAACGAGGTTAATCGAAAGCGACCCATAACGAAGTATTGTTAGCGCTTGAAGCAGTCTAGTTAGGCAGTCGCTATTGGTGATCAAAGTAGCAATCGAGCACAGACTATTTGAAACGAGTTGAAAGGTTGTCCCGCCGTATTTTTTCCAAATACAGTCGACCGTATCGTCTGAATATGTCGAGTTTAGAGGCTTGGCGCGAAGAAGGTTTTACATATGCCTTGAAAGCTGTTGGGGCCACATCTTTTGGGAGAATCCTCCTCTAGTTATGTGGTACCTGCTTTTGATTGTATTTCTTGTGCGAGCTGTGATGGTTACCGGTTGCGCAGTTCAGTTCCATTTAGAGGCTGACAAATGCGTCGGCGGTCAAACAATTCAACGCGTTCAATTTCTTTAATTTCTGTTAGTTGCCCATACAGTCCCAACGACATTTGTTACATCTATCTTATCGTGCACCACTTCAGCAACCGGGAATTAGAACGTAGTAACCATACGTTGAAAACGGGTTTGCTTCAAACTAATCTGTTTTAGCGCAAACGTGACTTCTCATTACGCAAACACCAATATGAGGTTGTTATGTAATAAGGGAACAAAAGATATGGTTGATACACCGGATGAAGCGTTTGAAAAGTCTGGTTATGAGACTCACTTGCACTAAGAATAATGGAAAATTAATCAATTTAAAATACACTGAAACCATGTAGCAGTTGTAACTCATGGTTGTTTCAAGGATACATCTGACGGGGAAATATTTGAGCGGACTCACCAACTTTGTGTGGGGTATAGTAATTTGACGTATCTGACTGCACGTTTACCAGAGATAATAAATGAAACGGCCAGTGAAAATGGGGACTGAACACTTATTATGTGGAATGTATAGATAGTCTTCCATAGCATCATAAATGACAATGACACGGAATAAAATTTGGATAGGTTAGAATACGGTAGTCGACGGCTGATTAAATCGAAAGTGGGTGACATCAGTTCGCGTCATTTACGGAATGCCATTAAACAATCAGACGGCATAGTTCATACATACTTTTCTAGAAACTTAACAAAACATGTAATCATTAGTTTCTAAAGTATTTTACAGGTCTTATAGCGCACAGATTAGTGAAATCTCCAGTTCAGTTTTTTTGGTAAGTGGTGGCACACTGTGAGTGCAACTATGATGTATCGACCTGAAAAGAGAGATATTTATAGCAAAATTTATCGTCAAACTCCCAGTTGCCAGCCCCATATATGTTTGCGCACGAGTTATGGTGAAATAAAAACAAGCCATATTTTGTATCTCCGTACTTTACTAGATAAGAGAGTATCTTAATGATGGGTTGGAAAATGATGGCAGATTATGCAATCTATGAGAACACACGTCTTTTAAGCAAGAGATGGCCTCAAATACTTACAGTCTACAGTCCGGTCACCGCAAGGATTCGAAGAATATTAGTAAGCTGAGCAAACATTTCAAACTTGATTGATTATAACATGTAGAGTAGATATATGCACTTCTCATTTGTATAGCTTAGTAGGAAAGTAGTGTGTTCGATAGTTACCAAATCACAGTGGCTAAGACAACTCACCGTAATTTTGTTCCTCAGTTGTTGTTAGTTGCGAACTTACATACCTGCACCGAAGTTCATTAAAATTTTCTCCACTTCCTTCGCGATCAAAAATTTGCTTAATGTTGTATAATTGCGATTTGTTCACACTTATGTAGGAAGAACACCGACCGTGTATTTCCGGTCGGACACATCCGCAGTCTGCCTTCTGCGGAACCCAGCAGTAATAACTATTGCAGATCCTGAATCTTGTCAACATGCAAACCGATCGAGTTTTGCATGAACTCCTCTTTCCTCATCTCAGGCCAAGTGTTAGCCGAACCACAATTATCACCCATTCTGGTTCTCTCATTTGGTCTCATCAAACTCTTTGGTTGGCTGGACTACGGCGTTGGTGAATCAGTGCGTCACAACCACAACAAGGCCAATTAGACTGCATGGTTTGACCTTAAAATGAGGCCCGTCCGATTACTTGTTTCCGGTTGAATCGGAGTTAAATCAGACCTAATGAATGGCTTGGCTTTTTTGTCGTCCTCTTGTCGTCTGTTGAGCTGATAAGAGATTGACAACTATGTGTGATTGCCCATTAAATGAGAACTATTTATTGTACAGCTCGTGATACTACAGTGAGACACACACGTAGCGAGCGGTTATGTTCACTGCACAAGATATAACGAGCTTCTGACTGAAGTAAACGACCAAGCCTTGTCGTACGATTCCTAGAGATTGTTGAGAAATTACACATGAGACGAAAGCTTGTTTACATTTGAATGACAGTGAAGTAAGAAGTTGAAAATGGTAAACTGAATAGAAACCCAGCCTTCTCCCATCACGCATACAACAGTTAACTAACACCAAAAGTGAGAGGTCAAAAGTATCTTTATTCTGCCAAAATAATTCTGATGATCAGTATAACTGAATATCTAGTTTGGTGTCCCAAATATGAACCTCAGATCTGCGCTTCAGTTCTACTACCAGTGAAGCAGCTACAATAGACCGTAGTAACGTGTACCGAGTTAAACACATCAAAACGGAATGTTTTCTACAGGTCGGACGGCTCATTTTGTGCTGCAGTTGCAGTAAGTCACTACTGTGGTGATTACTTTGTTTAGGCAAAGGTAATTTCCCCCAAGGATATTAAAGATGATAGGGGATCCTGTATGCTAGAACCACTCCCCTTCCGATATCCAACAGGCCCTTTCAGATGTGTCTCAGTTTGCGAGACCCTTTTGAATAGGGTCCAAAACATAGTGTCCTAACCCGTTTTATAGTTCTAGATTGTACCATCTTAAAAAAGGCAAGAATGACAAGATTAAAAATCCAGCTGAAATTTTGGGCACACCAGTGAATTGAACATAATTATGAAAAAGTCTGAATGAAACCATCCGAACAACGCGGTCACTAACGCAAGAACCGACCCGGCTTTCTTTGCAAATGACGCACTGTCGGGAGATAAGCTCAGGTAACTTAAAACAGTCGTGTTCAAATCGCGATTACGTCTAGTGATATCCCAGTTTTCGCTCCTAAAAGGTTACTATTTGTTGGATGACTGACGAATGTGCATCGGTCTGCATTTATCTGTGTGGGTGCGAAGCGAAAGATTTTGGTGAAACATGGGAAAATAGAAGTTCAGTCTGAATAAGCTCTGTTGTACAATGAGCAAGTGACCTGCAGTATTTAGGATGATGCAAATTCCAGGGTGTTTATTTTACTCGGGTTTTACGCAGACGTGGGTTGTGAAGCACCACAATTGACAACTCAGTACGTTTTTGTAAAAGTTGGTTTGGATCAGTAGCGCTATCGCTTTTCGTTTCAATGAGGCAGTGTTAACTGAGGGTTGGTTAAAATTTTGAACATTTGAAAGAGGTCACGAGTATGTGGTTAACAGAACTGTGTCACTTAGAAAGGATCGCATTTCCCTTTGCATGTCTACCAAGGATGTTTGTGGAGTACATCATTAAGTTCGACTACTTGTTGACAACAGAATGCTTTCAGACATCGTCTAAACAACAGTGTATATTTTGCGAATTTTTAAGTAAACTTTTTAAAAGTTTTCGTGTGGCCTTTTTGCAAGCTCACCTTGCCTATCGGTTTTGCATTCAAGCATGTGAGTATAGGGTAAGTTAGAGACTAGGACGTCAGACGTGTCAGGTCACTGTCTAAATGGCGACAAACGACAGCAATGATGAAGTAATCAGGATCTTTGAACGCTGAATAGCAAAGGATTCTCACACTACCGTCATTCTTGTATGTTTGTGCACGTGTACGTTTGCATATGTACGGTGAGTCAATCTTTCTTGTTTTCTGTAACAACCTCCTTTGACTTCGTCCTAATGACACTCTTCACAGTTAGGGGGGGAATATTTCTATATCGACGAGGAATATAGATTTCTGCTAATACTGATGCCAACTTACAGCAAACTTTGTCACCGGGTCATCGAAGACAAGCCTACATTAGCCCAGGTAGCTAAATAGGATATCGATATCCGATTAAGCCTATGGATACAGTGAAATTCCCCTATACGTTTGGAGTAAACTTATTAAGCAAGCGATATACCGATCAGACGGATAATGATAATTCACAAATTAGCTTCTGAGCTGTTAATGAGATACTTCACAATTCAGTTCACTTTCATGAGCTCTTATGCATGTCACAGATGAGCATAATGAGGTTTCTGTTAAAGGTAATCATCATCATAGGCACTTTTGCTTTTTGATTATACCAGGTGGACAAGCCTTCACGTTCGTAGTGTCCACCTTCCGCTCATGCCTAGCACAACCTCAAGTTCATCTTGCTACATGATTAAAGCACTGATAAAACGTAGCTATTAAAACAACACAAACTAACGTACTGTTGATTATAGTATGGTTCAGGTGTTGCGATTCTTCTAAACGCTGGAAGAGAAGGTTATGCAACGTAAGCCTTCTTGATCAAAACTTGATTCAACTAGAAAAACCGAGATGTGCTCAGTCTAGAACAATCTACCAGAGTCGCCCAATGGTTACATCAGCAAAGGTCAAACGCAAATTAGACGTACATATTCGGAACACCAAGTCAATTAGTCTGGAAGTTTGTTCTTCAGAATCGCTGTAAAAGAACAACGATTCTTTGGATCTCTTACTGTTAATGTTAGCCAGCTGTTGCCTACTGTTACTTGCTGTGCGATTGTTCCTGTGTGCGTGATAGGCATGGATTGGGTTTCCATCCCACTTTTTACATCCAAATGTAACCTTTTATTGTCTTCATTTTGTTAATACTTTGTAGCGAACAAGCGAACAGGCTAAATACATCACATTTATATCACAAAGTTTACAGGAGAATCATTAGAGGGGGTAAACGGGGAACGGGTGGTTAATCAGGTCAATCAATTCAAAGTCACACTGCAATCAAGTACCCAGTTGAATCGTGGGTCTTGACAGGCTAACAGGGTCTGGGGTTGACCGTGGCGGATCCAACGCCGCGTAGAACGTTGAACCAACTGCCCTCGTGAGTCTACGTGGAATAGTTTCAGCTAACGTGTCACCATTGAAGGGTAACCCGATGTGTACAGTTCTCTTTTCCGCTTGAAACAGCTGGCCCCTTCCACTTTACTGTTGCATAGCTCTGTTTAAAAACTTTTCCGTGTCCACTTCACATCCAATCCGGTTTTGTGCCCACGCCTAAAAGATAAAG
>LUCH01007091.1:1932-14196 GCA_013368495.1 Paragonimus heterotremus
ATTCTACTGTCCCGAGGTTTTCTTGTTTTCCTTGACGTTGGATATTATATAGGTAGGCTTTGATAAAATTTCAATGCCTCCGTCAAACGGATCGAACAGTATCCCTCGTAATGGCAGTAGTACAAATTTCTCTCAGCGTTCTTGACGTTGCACGTTATTACGTCCTGTGATGATCTGTATTGCTAGCGGATCAAACTCTGGATTGTTTGTGCACGCATTTGTTGAGCAAACTGTTCCCTTTTTGATGGTTCATCGTGATCATCCATGATTGTACACCGCTGGTTGATGTAGACGTTTAACTGCCTAGAATTACAAAAGAGTGAAACAAGCACCCCTTTTTACTAATACTAAAGTGGGATGGAATTGGACTTGATATATTAGGACTGTTCACTTCACCCCGAACATTCTACATGGAATGCCCACACCGCACAAAAGAACTACTGAATTGCAGTTGGAAGTAAGACGGCATCTACAGGACAACTGCTCCGCGGCTTTCACTGTCTTACTTCATTAAGTATCTTTATTTCACAGACAACTTAGTTCAACAGCAGTGTTCCTTTCACTTGGTCGGATTAGTCGCCATCTTCCCTAACATCCTCAAACTAGTTATTCTTTGATCCACCGTGCTCTCAACGCGGTATACCAACTCGGCCTACCGTGAGTAACCTGCTATGAGCTCTCTTCACTCCTCTATATAATAAGCCTTTTTGTGTGCTCCCAAACGCCATTAATCTGCAGTATCGGCAAGATGTTCTCGGTGTAGAAGACGATCGACTGACATCTTTAGTACATGGCTCAATTGTTTTATTCTGCGCGTCCTGAAAGACTGTACTGAAAGATTGGCGTGACGCTTTACTAACTATTAACTTCCTAACCTTATCGTTGCTCACGCACTGGTGTCGTCCGACTTGTGGGATTGTACACATGCATTGACGGTCGGATATCTGAAGACGGTTTTAGTCCTGTACTCTGTACAGCCTCGCATTTGCTGAGGAATGGTTTCCGTAATTTGAAATTCCCTGATAGGCTTATCTCCATTAGTAAATAACAGTAAGAGAAGATTTTCATCAAACTTACCTAAGGGCGACGGGTGTAGAGTTTACCGACGGAATTGTATCGCAGCAACGAATTGTTCAAAGGCAAAGGCTCATCTACTTCGTGCTGTTCGTTACGTACCATTCCAAGACGTTTACGCCATTGACCCAAGTTTGTTTACCAATGGACAAGCATGTCATTTTATTTCACCCGCGAACAAACAGTGTATTTTTTGTTGGATATTGGCCCAGTGGGGATTGGTGATATTTAGCTGTGAGTATAAATATTGTCCCCTTGCAAGACATTATCTTACTATTTTCACCTCTTCCCTTCTGTGGACTACTGCTATCAGTCTGATACTATTTGTAATAGATGGTCGTGGTCACAAGATTGTAACTTACAGCATGATGTGCTGCTTGTCGAAACTCATTCATTGATGACACGACCGTTCGACGATCGGTTCGCCCTTGCAAGCTCATTAGATTATGAGTGTATGACTATGCTCAAATCTCTGACTGTCGTTTAGCTAGTTGTCTATCAAATTTTTGAATCTGTTAACATTTGTTTTACTGCTTGTTCCACTGTATATGTCATCTTTATGTCGTGAATTTTTCCACTTCTGTGTTTTCGATTTGCGTTATGCTGATTCGAGTGTACACGTATGTCGACCATGTGCTACATACTTACTTCCATTATTGAACTTTATGAGATTCAACGGTGTTTAGATGTTTGCACTTGCTTCGATCAGCTGATCCAGAATGAATGTGCAGTTCACTTGTTGTACGTATTTTGAACAATAGTACATTAGATTTCATTAATGTAATTGAGGTCAGATTATTACTGTGTTGCCTGGAGATCGGATTATCTGATGATCAAGGGTGGTAAATATTTTGAATGGATAACTATTACATTATCCTGTAACAGTTAATTTGGGGACGTGAGCCCACTGTTTAGGGGTTTTTTGATCGTCGTTTCCTACCTAACCCAGACCATATGGACAACGTGAGACGTATTACTAGTTGGGATGGTACTCATCAACGGAATCCGAGTCCCCATAACCCATGTGACTTGATTGATATGTTTGTTCTCTCGTTACACTAGGCCGTTCTGAACTTCGCCATTGAAGCCTACCGCATGTGATGTGTTTCCACTGCACCTACGATACTATGCCTATATTTCCGGTTTGCGTGAACAATTCAAGTTTCACAACCATGTAAAAGGGCTGCCCATGCTGAAGCACCGTACACTGTGCATCCATGCCACAGTTGGTGGAAGTTGATTTTTAATTACCTAAAACGTTTTTTTACATGTGGAGCAAAAATATTACTCTCAACCTTTTCAAGTTTCTTGAGTACATGTCATTGGAAACAAGTCTGTTCGCTGTCTTGCATTTTAATCTTCGCTCAAAATGGCCATCCGTACTACTGAATGGTTCTTAGGTCATGTCGCGGTTTCTCTTGATCACACTCCATTTTGTTGATGACACATTTCTGCTCTTACTTATGTCTTACTTTAAAGCAACTCATCTCCTTGATAAGTCTAAATAAGACTATGCCAATCATGTAATGTTCTCCGGAGTGACATTCCGTACATTCTGACCACACACATACGTAACTAATTTTACATATTAAAATCAGGTTCCGTAGGGCGGACGTCATGGCCTAAAGAGTTAAACAGACAGACACAAACATGAAAACTAAATATATGTGAATGGTGATTACCGGTGCAGCCGCAACGTCAAAATAAATTGTTTTTTAACACACAGAGGAATTTTAAAGCCTGATTGCCAGAACCTCAGTAAACTGGTGGATGCGTTCCCGATGGGTTCGAGAAATTACAAAGAATATGTCACAAACTTTGACTCTGTGTGCCGTTTAGATTGTGTTTTGATGTTGATGACGATGGGTCTCGTCCGTCGGTTTTTATACCAGTGTTTGGCGTTCCTAGCCATTTGGGAATATGCTCCTTGATACGAGAAGCTGGCTATCGGTTTGTTCTCTCTATGCGGCTCATATTGCAGCTACACGAATATCTCTGTAATCAATGGGACGTAACAGACACAGGCTATTTGTTCTTAGCCGAGAAGACCTGTAAGGCCCTAGTTCGCTGTATTATACATTGTTTTGCAGCGTTATAAGATCTTGATACAGGGGCCATTAATCGCCTTCTTGTTATGGTTGGTCAGACGGCACCTAGAAATGTCTTACTGAAAGTACTCTAATATTTTTCCTTCTCCGACTTTTTATATTTATATTTTTTTCGTTTTTCTCACTCTACAGTTCAGTCACCACAAACATGGAACTTGCTAAACCGTCCATGAATGCTACTCAGCTTCTCCATTCTGCTGAACAAGTGAACAATTCAGCTCATCATGTTATATCCGTTGCCGAAGACAAACGTTTACGCTCCCTTGAAAAGCGCATTGTTCAACTAGAGCGTGACCAACTGCGGAGAAAACAACTGGATCAATTAGGCATTGTTGTAATTGGCGTGTACCTAATTTTTAAACTCCTGCGGAGCATGTTTTAAGAACAACTACGTTGATCTGCAGTCCGTAAGACATCATTCACCGCTCAAACCAAGCGAGCTTTCAGTCCGTTTGTATAATGTTTCGGTCAAATTCCTTCCTGGTCTGCGTTGTATAGCGCTGATTCCTCAGTTTCCAACTTTGGGCAGCCCTCTTCCTAAACATTACTGGTACTAGCTCTTTTTCGATTCCGAGCTGTTTTCCGATTGGCGTTTTATTTCAGTCGTGATTTTTGTTCGACTTTTGATGCGCGTTCCTTTTTTAGTGTTGATTTTACATATATGACAGAATGAGTAATCACATCAATGAAACTACGCGCAAACAATCCAATCTTCCTCATCTGTAGTAATGTGTATTTACAATCCTGTTTTCATAAGGTGGCCATAGACATCACTAATATGTGGTTGTCCTCGTACTGGCTTTTTTGAAATCAATGTGCTGTTTATAGGTTGCTGATAGTGATTAGTCCCACTATTTTCCAGAAAATCGTCTCCGTTTCACATGACAGCCTGTTAATCACCCGCTCACGTACGCGTGCTATGATTTTGGAGATGTGTTACACTTCTTTCTATACTCTTTGGTTAAGATGTTTATCTGCTGTTATATTTGTGTAGTGGAGGAAAAGATGAAGACTGTCAATATTCATATGCTCATGGTTAACCTGTCGATATTTGTTCAACATATCACAGTTTACGTAGTTGACTAAGTAATTCTGTCAACCACGCAGACCGGATTGAACTTACAGCTCGAGGTATCCCCAGGTTTGCACATATGTTAATATAGATCACACTTCCCGGCCTAATTTTTATATTATCAACCTAACTGTCCGCATGACACATCTCTTCAAAGTTACCAGAATGCACTCTTTTATAATGTTCGCGGATCATCGAACTGATGGTAATTACCGCCTGTCTATTTAGTTTAATAGGCTGCCGTACAGCCCAATACATGTGTTCCGACTCACTATTAAGTCTACCAGTGATTAACCTGCACTGATTAATTTCTGAAAGATAAAAATCCTAGTAGCACTAACTGGTCACGATTGTCTCATGTGACCGTACCCTGTCTACCAATAGTGTTTCAATGGTCTTGAAAGTCAACGTATTACTTGGATTACTCACTAGACTGTTTAAACAGTTTCATTAATGTTTGATCCTTTTTCACACCTCCTTCTTGGGCTAAATGTTCAGGGTTGTTTTACTTATTTTGTGTAGGAGGCTAAGCAAGTACAACGTGCTGCTACAGAATGGGTTCCAGCACTGCATTACGCAAACTAGAGCGATTCCCAATGCTCTATCGGGTTAGCAGAAGAGAATTTATTTAAATGTGTATGATCCCTCGACATCCCCTAATGGGAACGCTTATGCCTA
This sequence comes from Paragonimus heterotremus, assembly GCA_013368495.1. NCBI lineage: Eukaryota > Metazoa > Platyhelminthes > Trematoda > Plagiorchiida > Troglotrematidae > Paragonimus > Paragonimus heterotremus. Next base: position 6,865 of record LUCH01007091.1, read on the forward strand.
GCGTAAGTAGTCGGTTTAGGGATAACCTATTAACGCTATAAAAAGTTAATCGTTTTACTTGCAGGGAATGCAGTGCGTCTGGCTATAGCCAGTCGGAAACGATCTACTAGAGTCTGTCGTAAATGTCTTGCAGGTAGTTGAATTCAAGCACACACTTGATGCACATATTCGGCACACCGACCCAGGTATCCAAATAACTTGTTTATCACAATCATTACGGTATAATGAAGATACTCTTAAATGCTCATTGTTGATGCTAGCCAGTTGTCTGCAGTATATTGCAGTGCGGTTCCCTTATGTTGGATAGACAGTCGTTGGGTTTCTGTTCCACTCATCTTCCGTCTCTTTTTTATCACTATCTTTCTGTTACTGATCCTCTGAAATCGAAGCAGTTTTCTGCGTGTTATTTTCCTGTGCGACCTCCAACACAGATTTAGATTTACAAAACATTCTCAGCCTCCCCTAACCCGTAGATTTCCTCTGAAACCTTATCCATTGGCCCAACCTCTGTTTTTCTTCCTTTAAAGTGACTCGCTCATGTTCGGATACACCCGGATGTTTTGATTCTTCACCGTATTCAGTTTTCGTGTGGTCCGCGGTGTGTTGTTGGCGATACAATCATCATTATTCCCTTCAACAAAATGCGGTTTATTCAGCCTGACGTGATAAGTTTCTACTGACACACGTTGCAGTGTAATTGAACGAAAGAACTGAACTAACGGATAATCAGGCTGTTATACATATTAACTTATAAAAATAGTCAAGAAATTTTGAAAGCTTTCGAGGACATTCACTCAACAAATTGTGGGTTCCATAGACGAAATTGTCAGGGACATGTTCTTTTCCAAAATACCATTTGCTGAGACTGAGTAGTCTTTGTTGGGTAGCACTACAGCTGAATCAAAGGCGACTGCTCTTGAATTTTCTTTCAGTGCTAATCATGGGTATATTGGCAAAGAAATCTCAAAGCTGCTGGCATCCTGTATGCCTGTTTCCAATGTCGACTGGTTTTGTAACGGGTCGCTTGTTATTCCTTCTTGAGGTTGATTTTTCTTTTAATTACACTGACTGTTTCCAGTGTCCTAATTGATTTCATAGACTTTTTTGTGTTCCATCGCATCATTTAACGTACACTGCCTTTTTGGTCCTATAGTATTTGAATTTGGTAAATGTATCTGTTTTGCTGATTGGTTTCAGCTTGTGTCTCTTGGAGCCAGTTATCAGTTTTAGCTACCACTGCAGTTCTGTGGTGACATTAAAGCGGTGAAAGAATCATCCTTTTGTCACTTGTATTTTTGGCTCACAACAATTAGTGTTGTGACCGCGATTGGAGATAAAGATCCCGCAATCATTCGGTGACGTAGGTTCTTAGAGGCCTTTAGGGGTGTTGCCAAAGTACCGGTAGTCCAAAACGACTGAGCGAGGATTACTACTCCTTGGACATTATTTAAAGGTAAAGTAAAATGTATTCTGGAAGTATCGCACAGAAGTCTCACGAAGGTGGAATGCGTCTAGTTGACAGCTTTGTTAAATCCTAACTGGAAACTCATTGGTCCCTTGACTGGCCGCCTTAGTGACACCTTCTGTGCCGGGCAGCTACAGGTAACGTTGTCAGGAGCCCTACTGGAGTTAGAAAGTTATTCAAATCAATGCGTGTTGATAGACTAGTTTTTATAGATGAGTACCGCTAACAGCCCTGCAATCATTCTCGTCGCTTGACATCACTCTTCATTGGCTGGTTGAAAATTACCTAGCAGTCATTTCGGTCAAAGTAGACGAGGTCAGGTGATTCAGCTAATTTTGGGTCGCAATGTAAATGCTGACTGGGAAACTGGTAGTTTTGAATGCATAACAGATGAATGAAGATCTTAGCAAAGTGAGTTACAGATGTTGAAAAGGTGGTTGGTGTTAGTAAGCCTGTCGTGAGAGAATGCATAGTAGCTGAAAATTTTCCTTGTGATCGCCAATACCACAGTTCGTGTTCGCATGCTGTCCAGAGCCATGAACTCTGTCTAACTGATAAGGAGCGTCCATTGTGACAAGGCCAGGAAGTTCAGTTGGTCGTGCACAGTGGTCTTTTGTGAATTGACCTATTTGTGGTCGCAGTTGAACTGGTGGGGCACGATTTGTGATCTTATTACCATGTTATCGGATAGTCGTTCATCATTTTGCAGGACGCACATCAGACGATGCTAGAAATAGATTTTCTTGACTGTATCAACCGTGATCGTTTTAGAACACAGTGTGTATGACAGGATCTCAGTAATTAGAAAGCGCAAACCAGGCAAATGGTTGCTAACGGATCCAACTCATGTGCGGAAGTCGGATATTGAATGTAATGACCTATAAATTTCAAGAGCTTTTTATTATTGACTATTGGTTAAGCCAACGTTTTAATCTTCAATCAGTAACATTCTAACTGGTCACTTAATTTTATATAATTGTACCAGCCAAAGAGGAGAATTTATCGAAAACAGTCTGTTCGCTGAAACTGTTTTTCATTAACGCTACGGGAATTTTCAATTATCTAAGCCAATAGCGTCAGAAATTTTCTACAAATTTCATAACTGAAGAATATGTACAACCTTTAAATATGATCAGGGTTTCCGTGGTTACCCATTACAGCCGATCCACGACGAAGCGGCTTTCGATGATGGTTCTGGCCGGGTTTTTGTGATATTGCCTGACAAATTTTTTCTCTAGTAGCCTGAGCGGGCTACCGGCCGTTGGTGTTTACACAGACGAAAACCTAGCGCTATTTGATTACTGTGTACGACAAGTGTGTTCGTTGTCTCTTAGACAATAGAATAAGCTGCTTTGTGGATCATCAGTCCGAAGGTGGCTAATAACGCAAAGAGCGGTATTGTTTGGTCACAGGGTTGGTCAGGTCCAATGCTTTCCAAGGCATCAGCCTCAGATTGAGGTGAACTCGTTGATAGAAGTTCGCGACTGCATTATCATTTACATCCGCTTCACGGGAATGTTTGACATTGCGGGCCCCTTTTATATGCTGTCGGGGAGGATTTGTCGCTTTCTCCAAGCAAATGTACTAGCTAGAACTACGCAATAATTGCATTTCTACTTAGCTCAAACTCAGAAATAGTTTTTACACAGTAGCATTAACTCAGTAAGTTAACCAACGAAATCGTAAAGTAACCTGTGTTGTATACAGCGTAATTATTCGTGCAGTTAGACAACCGGAACGCAAGATCCAGCTACGAATTACAATCACTGCAACAATCTTTTTTCAGCATACGAAATCTGGTGGAGAAACAACTAATTTTAAAATTGCAAGTGCTTAGACAGAACCTCTGGTATCAAGTGTTTTAGGTTCAGGTCGAACACAGTTATTTCAATTCTGTTTTAGACGGAGGGAAATACAATTTTTATCTGTAAGATATCCGCACCAAATTTTCTACGAATGAAGTCAAACAGTTTGGGCGTCGTGTTTAACATGGTATTGCTAAATGGATTGAGAATAACACAGCGTTATTTGCAAGTTGTAATACTCTACTCTAACCGAGGTGGTTGAAACGTAGAGTATTACAACTTGCTGATAACGTTCTGTTATTCTCAATCCATTTAGCAATTGCTCTCTCTCGCAACATGATTCATCACTATCAATTGGCCTGGTGAATGAGTGTCTGAGTCGTTGTTCAAACGCACATGTCTTGGATGCTGTTGTACAACGTGTGTGGTGCTAACACGACCCAGCTTGGAACAAAACACCTACCACCTCTACAGTGTTCAGTGACTCAAAAAAGCTTCAATGGCTTTTTTAGATTTTGTTAAGGTCTGTTGCTTTGCTGTGCTTTGTTTGAGCAGTGTTGAAAAGTGGATGTATGTTTTATTATTTCCCTTGAAAATAAACTGCATTAATAATCTTTATTCTCAAACCAGCTACTGCAGCCGTTTCCTTTACTGTTATCCAGTCCGGGCCGTGTAAATTTCTAGATGTCAAATTCAAACATTCTCCTGTAGTTGTTATCGAGTAACTTATAATTCTTATCATTTCTCGATGCGCGAACAGTCATTTTGCCCCAATCCAACCAATAGCCATTTGTTTGAGTGAGATCAATTCCGTTCTATCGTCCTCCATTACTGAGCGGTTCCTAGTTATCTATTTTGTTATATGGACACGTTTTTTGTTCAGTTTCTGAGGATTTTCCACATCCTAGATGAGAGACTTAACTTTCATGTGCATTGATTCAATTAGTACCATATTAACTCCAGTTTTTACGAGCGTCTTCTCATTAACCGTTTCGAAGATAGATTATCTTCTCTACCGTTGGATATTTAGAAGGGCATTTATTGGATCAATAGGTTATGCGTAACTCGGTGTGAACTTGAATCTTTAGCGAACGATTCATTAGGTTTATCCTTAATTCAGTTGATCCAGGCCAGTCCCACACTTCGGTCGTCGATATGCGATCTCCCCAGATCGGTGCGATTCTTCGTATGCCATGTGGGTATCAGATCAGTCATGAAAAAATCATTTATAGTGTAACATGCAAGCCGGCTGCTTTTGCCCTGATTGTCCGTTACACTTACAGACCAACTGTGGGGCAATGTGGAGAGACCGGGGGACAGCGTTCTTCCGAAGTAGGGGTTCCAACAACAGTCCTGTAAAGGGAAACAACAAGAAACAAGCATCATCCAAAGGCCCAGTAAGCCACACACACGACTTACACAAACTAAAACTGCATCGACAACACAGCAGCACGTCTCGTTACGCAGTTCAAAGTCAACCTGTGGGCGCTTGCGAGTTTTGACCGCACGTGATCTCCGCAAACACGGTGTCAATGTGGGAGCGACATGATAAGAAAAGGAGTAAGGCTGTGTGGCTCCCATACTACTGCTACACAGATGCGAGTCTGAAGACACTTTAATTTGCATCCTAGTGGAGGTATCGAATGCATTCAAGGGCAGGCAGTTTAAGTTTGCCGACAACTTGTAGCAAAAGAATGTCTGCACAAGTAACGTTTGACGTTGGACGACTAAACAGCTGGGTGAAGAAAGCAGGGCTTCTGAGTGTTTCACAACTCAGGGTTACGAGTCGCGAGGCTATGGGCTATATACTTGAAATCAAAACAGATGCTCCATCCGATCTACGAAAAAATCGATCCAAACAAATTTTGAAAGCAAACGGAAAATCTACAGACAACATTAGCACGTAGAAAGTTCTAAACTTCACAAAGGCGCAACAGAATAAGACTGTTGACATTGCAGCCGATTGTGTCGAAGCTCCAGTTTGAGAGCATGGCTTCTCAAAGCAATATTCACAAAAGTGCTAAGTGGAGCTTTGTATGAGTGGTTGCGGACTTGCTTCTTAAGAACCTAAGCAACAAATCAGCCCTCAGTCTCAGAAACTTGAGCGAGTACACACTAATTTCGTTGTCTTTTTTTGTATAAAACTTGCGTTTTTAAGATAGCCTTTGTATCTGTTCTTTGGTTACCCTCAAGTAGGGCTTCATCCTTCTGTTCTGAAAAAAGTAGCTCGAACGAATCTGTTGCAGCAAGGACTAAATCATGCGGGGTGAAACTTGCCAGTTAACCGCTTGATGATTGTCAAGGTTCTGTTGATTTTCTAGGTGTTGGGTTCTGTGTTTGGTTACATTAAGAGGTGGTTGAGAAACACATATCCGAGAATCGGGCCATGCGGAACTCCATTACTGCTCCAGTGCGAGTCAGAGAGACAAATTGACGCGAACACGGTAACGTCGACTGACGAGGTAGGAGTGTAGCCATCGGAGCAGATTTCCAAGAATGTCATTGTTGCGCGACTTGCCGAGCAACAAAGTGTGAGTGAGCGTCTTAACAAAATCAAGATACGCAACATCCTTTTCTGCACTTCAGTCTGCTGACCGCTTCTTATGGCCAGTGGTCAGCAGGAGGTTTGCTGCAGACAAGCGTCCTCCAATGCGCACTGAAAAAAAGTATTCGGTAGATAAGTGGTTGAGAGAAGCAACATACGGGTGCTCTAAACACTGTATGCGTCAGTTCAACATTGGTCAGTCCGAAGTTTGCAAGATCACGGCGACCATTTTTAGATATGAACGTTATGTCAATCACTTTCCAAATCGTGGAAACGAAACCCTGTTCGAGTGAATTAGTGGACAACATGACCAGAATTCTAGGAAGCTGCTCGTCATCGTCATCTAAAACAAGATAATTTCCACTTGTTTTGAGGAGAGCTCTCCTTGATGTTTCGCATTTTGGTTAGTACGACCTGGGGGAGACATGTGTACCATGCACGCACAATCTGGAAGGACGACGGTTGAGACGATGCTCGGCGCTATAAAATATGACATGAAGACGCTATCGTAATGGTCAACTAGCACATTGCTAGATTCGCCGTCGGTATTCATCAGTCCTGACGGATACGTTAGCTGGGAAACCTGCTTTTTTCTCGCAAGTGGAAGACACGAAACGGAACAGTATTTCGCGATGACGGACAGACCGACCTGTGAACCATTGTTGAACTGGTCTTCCCGAATAAGCGCAATGCATCGATTTTGAATGCAGGTGTGCGGATCACCCAAGCCTTCCGTTTACTGTAGTTCAATTTGTTTGTACAGCAGCGAAGTCGACAGGAGGCTTTCCGGTGTTTAGACGTAGACGTTAGTATACCCACTTAAGCTATATTGTAGGCATCCGAGAATTTAATGCATGGATCATCAACAGAACAGGATGGATTGGGAATCTCTGAATTCATAGATAAAAGACCAGGTTTGGGATATTCTATATTCATTCGCTCGAAGTTTCGAGAGATTTGAGTGTTGCAAAGTTAAATTGAGATAGCAATGGGTTGGCCTAATCCTAGAAGGGCGGTGACTTCGGTGTTTTCTACTATCGATTTGATTTATGAACAGGTGGTGCAACGGAGCTAGGACTTAACTGGCTCACCTGTGACTCGATCGTCTGTCTACAAATATAGACAACTTGATGTTCAATGGAGACCGTACTTGTGTTATGATCCAAGAACGCAGAGGACACAAGGGTTATTTATTAGACAGAGCAATACACGGGTTAAGCATGTAAACCAAACCTGACACAAAAACACTCATTTGCACGCAGTATTCAGCCTCAGACAGTCTCGGCTACCACAGATGCGAGTGCTCAGTTCCATTGAGTAGCAGGGACCGTTATGGGATATGCTTCACCTTGATGATCCTTCTTGCAGTCTTCTTGTGGCTTGTAGGTTGTCAAAGAATATGTCTGCTACTGAATAGCTGTGGTATCAGTAGTATATTCCGATCGCTGAACTCCACTGCACTCCTCCCCCCGCAAGGATTATTCCAATTGCAGCAAAATCCGTTCAGGTTTTCTTCG
>LUCH01007091.1:16105-28340 GCA_013368495.1 Paragonimus heterotremus
TAAACCTGCTAGGCGGTATTTTAGATTACTGATGAGTAGTCGCGGATTTGGTTAATTTGTCTTCTTTGAACACCCAACCCGTATTAGTTTCCCAAATAAACGACCTTTGCGCCATCCTTGTTCTTGGCTCACGGCAGTAGTAATAGTTATGTCTGTTCTCTTCCCCTTTTTTTGCTGTACAGGGTTTGCTTTTTACTTCAAGGTTGTATGGCAGTAGGGATAGTTGATGACCCTGATGTATTGTCGTCTGTGATGATGATGATGATGATGATGATGATGATGATGATGATGATGATGATGATGATTGGCTGGTTCTACACCATGTTTAGTCAAAAATACGTCTCGTTTAGTTCAAGAAAAGCACCGACTTGAAGAATTTTGTAGCCACCGAGTCCCCGATGCATGCGAGTGAGCCAGCATAGGAATTCACTTCAAGCAGGTTAAAGTCCGTCATCACGCGGACATGAGAACATCTTGATAAAGTCATCCGTTCTAGTCCAGTGATGATTAGTTCATGTCGGAGAAGGTCGAAAAGTAGAGGTTGGCAGAGTACACCAACTAGACAGCTACCCAAGTTAGTCAGTCTTTGGAAACACCAAATGGACTCTAGTTTTGCGGATAGTATAAAGTCGGTGTTAGATATGTTGAATTTCGTCTGGTACGTTTGTCGACTTTTCTTTGATGTGATGCGGGGCGGTGAATTCGTTGAGACATGTTTGGTTTGTTTACAGATTTGTTTATCTTTGCTGTGTGCAGTAAACGATCATGATGAATTTTGTACCATAACTGCACATAAGCTGTTTGCTTTCTCCTTTTCTGTTCCTATCACTGCTAACCTGTTAAAACTTCCTTCTTCGTATTACTTGACGCTATCTCATCTTCATTTGCACTGGGATTATTTTAGAGCTCATTTCCCGTTGACTGGTGGCTATTTCTCGGTTTGTGTTCGATCACTCTATTTTAAACGCCTTTCTGCTTGATAAGTTCTGTATCTGGTTATTCCATATTCAAGGCGATATAACACCTTTATTGTACTTCTCTCAAGTGGTACCTTATGAATTCTAATCCTTTCAATTGCAACGATCTTTGGGTCGGCCGTGGCAATATCGGACAGTTGGTAACAAGCTCTTTTGCTACTGAAGGAAAGGCTTGTCAGCTGGTTAAAAGAGGAATGTCGGTAGAAATGTTGACGTGGTAATTCACTCTAGACCATATGAAAGACTCAGTAATAAGATTCACTGAGGCATATATATCAGGGTGCAATACGCTGTTTGATGAGTTGTACACTGCACGACGAAACGATAATGGTGCTACTGGCTTAGGTATGCCTTGCAAAACAAAGCACAGGTTGGTATGCTTTGAGAAAGTTCAAGGAACGAATTGTATTTCAAGAGAACTGCGTCGATAAAAGTGATGTATCACTGAATCGCCCATCTGCTTGGCAGATGTGGCCGTCAAGTCAAGGGGATTAGACATAAGATCGTTTACCCAGTGTATGGTGAGTGCATATGTGCAACAGGATTGAGGACACCTCGAACGTACCGTATATCTGTCATGAACTGAAGGCTATAGTTTAGGTGCTTGATTTCCTTAAGGGAATATCTGTGGAATGAAGAATTCAGAGAATTCGCCAATGGTTTGTGATCAGTGTTGACTGTAAATTGTCGGCCTTCAAGAGCATATCAGAAACTTGTGTTCTATGAGACAAACAACAAGCAATTTCCTGTCGATAGTACTGTGACGGAATTCTGCGGGTCACAATCATTTGTAGAAAAATGCTGGAGGTTGCCAGTGATTGTCAATAAACTGTTGTAACACGACGTCAACGGCCGTGTCGGAAGCGTCGGTTACTATAGACAACTGTCAGTTAGGAGAAGGTTGGGCTAACAAGGGTATTTTGCCAACGCGTTCAGTGGCTGGATCCTGAATCTCCCAAGCTATTCTCACGTATCGATGTCGTCTAGCGTTAGTCGAGACCTATTGTAACGTTCCTATCATATACTTTGAGTCTCTGAACTATTCGTATTTTTGTTACACGTTTGGTATTTGTTGCCTATATCTGGGTACTGTACGTTTAATGCATATTTGCACCAAATTACAAATAAGTTACTAGAAATGTCACTAAGAGTCACTTACGCACCGTAGTTGTCGTCGTTACGATAACAGGACTCTTCTAGCGATTTCTAATCAACACAGGTCTTTTTGATATGTTTTGGAATCATGGGAGTTACAGATGTTCACCTCTCTCACGTGGAATGTAGAGTGACCGGAGATCCTCTGCAGTAAATGTTTGGTATAGAGAAAAATTAGTAATGGTTCAAAGACTGATTGTTTTGATACATCTAGTAAGGTAAGTGTGAAGGACGAGAGGTTAGACAGACATAAACTCGAAAGATTCTACCGTTATGAGATAGGGCCATCTGGTGTTGAATAGAATTTTTTTAGGCTATATGCCTCAATTTTCTGCAGAAATTGACTGTCTGGTACCCCATCGAACGCCTTAGGGAAATGTGAAAAACTGATGTGTCATATATGACCATGTTCCTCAACATTCGCTAAGTCCTCTATGAAGTGTGACATGTCCGTACTTTCGGATCTGTTTAATAGGAATCCTTGCTGAGATACAAAAATGATACTGTCGTCTTGATATAGATTTAGGGAATCCTGCTCAAGAAGCGACCTAGAATCTCCTATGCAATATTGACCAGGCTGACTGGTTGACTGATGACAAAAGAATGTGAATGACCGAGCGTTAGTTTTTCTATTCCTCGGGAGTGAAGCGAGCATAAAACGTTTGTATAAAAGTTGTTAGTTTATTTGGCAAGTGTAGTAGACGGTTTTTCCAGAATTAATGGATGTGACGTATCTGAATCCACTGAACTTGGAAAGCAAGATTTGTACACCATGCACCGAGAATTCTGCAGATGAACGGAGTTACTTAAAGTTTCGTGAGGATACATGCTGAGAAGACGTGTCGCAGTGATGAATGACGGTGTGCCGTACTCCAATTAACTTGGCGACGACATCCTTTGAGGATAATTTTACTCTTCGACTAACTTAACGAAAGAGGCTAAGGTGGATTATTGAGAGGATTGCACGTTCACTTATAATAATGCTTTGTGCTTAGGTACACATTTTGAGCACTTCTTATTGGGCTTGGTGACAGTTGCTATGGCTTTCCTATTTGCATCGATTGCACACTTCCCAAAGCACCTTTGTACAGAAAATATTTACGTACATCTATCGATAAAACGTCGGTGACAAAAAGCGTTATAATCGTTTGCCAGCACTCAAACCGTTTTGAAAGAACTCAGCACAAGGTAGTATAATATATCCTAATAGCACTCCCAGCAGGGCACGTGGTCAACTGGAACAAGTTGAAAATGAGTACAATAGATGTTGGCCAGTCTGTCTGGCTCGAGCGGTCAACCGCCCTTGGGGAATTTGAGTACATGAATAGGTTTCTCAAGATACCTTCAATTGTTTCAAAACGAAATTAAATAACTCAGCAAACGTACTCAGCTTATCTGGTTCTCTCTCTAGCGACGTGGAATCCGGATTGACAACATGTAGTGTGCGGAAGAAGCAAATGGAAATATTTGCACTCAAAATGTATTGAACAACGTTTTGGCTTTTGCGTAGCTTGCATTCAATACACCGGTGTATCATGCACTATGTGCATAATAATATTATCATACCTCAAACGGTCGATGCTCGATTGCATATTTGAATTAAACACATAACTACCACAAAACTTCGGTATATATCTTGCTGTGCAACATTTAAGTTCGTTACAATGTGAAATTTTCGAATCCTTCAATAACTTTCGAGTTCTGAAATTAACTCATTCACTAAGACAAAATGAGTGAACTGTGTGAATCAGTGAATTGAACCTGAATGAAATATAATGATGAAATCTGTGAACACATGTTCAGTCAACCCTTTATAGAAAATTTATTTATTTATTTAAATTAAACTAAAAAATGTCATGTAGGTTGCGTAAGGAAATCCAAAAAACTCATGCACGCCGCTTCCAGGGTTAGCTTCTATTCAACAGAAAGAAACACCGTCAATTTCGAGTAGGAAGGAACCAATAATTTTGCCGAATTCTTCATTAAAATTGATGTTTCATTTTTTTGTATGAGACGGTGTTCAGAATGATTTCAGTGAGACGCCTCTGGTATTAAAACCTTACTGTTTGCTAGTGGAAAAAGAGAATGACCACTATGGTAGCCATCGGTTGTTTGATTTCGGGTACGTGTGCGCCTGCTGACAGACGTCAAAATGATGTCAAATGAGAATGTTTAACACGTGGGTTGCTTCCACCAAAGTGACGGTGTTCATTATGAATATTTTCTATTCCGTACTCTTTTACATGGCTATGATATGTACCTACGGTATTGTTTCGGTAACCTAAATGTCGCACTTTCTTTGGACGTATATCTCACTCCTGTCCGACCTCCCTATCTTCCAGTTAAGTGTAAGGTATCAGTTAGTACCGATGTAACGCATACAATCATTCTGTTTAACCCCGTGACGACGCTAACTTCGCCGCAAACGCCATTTCCGTGGACGTGAATTTCCTAACAGACCCTGTCCTGTCAGCGTAGTGCGTGTAATAATCGACGGGTCACGTTATTTGTTATTACATCGATATCGTTCGCTTATCTACCCGACATTTCTATTCACTACTAAGACTTCACTATTTAAGTTATTTCGGTCGTCACTACATTACGGGCGAACAAAAGGATCATTTTTCACGGTAACTTTTACTGTTATATTTTCCATCGGTAGTTCGCTTTTTCATCTCATTGCACCATGGAGGACATGGTTCGTTTATTCGATAAATTCGATCGTGCCATTTTCTGTGGGTGCTGGAATATTCCTCTTAGAACCACAGCATGTGGTCCCGTCAAATCGAAGACGTAATTTTCACGAGGTGTATCACCTCGCAGTCTAACGAGTTTTACGTAAAGTTCAAGTACTACCTAGTGACATGTTGGAATAAATTGAAAATCTCTTGGAACCTAGAACGCAAAAACCACACTACTTCCCGCGAGCGTCAGTTATTTTACATACAGGATAGTCAAAAACAAAATGTTCTGGAATTTGTTTACCATTGGTGATCTAGGAGACAGAACACCCTCACAACTTTTACGATACATCACTAGCCTCTTGAATGGCCGGAAGCTTGAGGATGATATATTGAAACAGCTTTGGGTGGAGAAACTGTCATCGAACCTGCATCAACTCTTAACGGTTTTTGCAGGTGGAAGTACTCTGGAAATTGTGGCTAACATCAAGGTGAAAGCCATGGAAAATCACTCCTACTAAGTCAGTGGTATGTCATATCCAAACTCCGTGAGGTGGTGGTAAGTCACACAGATGTCTTAGGGCTGAAGAACTCTATCAGACAAATGAGTAGCAAAACTGACCAATTAACGGAAGAAATATTAATGTGCAAGACACATGACCAAGGGCGTTCTAGTTCGAAGTCTCGTAGTCGTACTAGATGACGCCGTTGTCATCAAATTCCGGCAACGAAGAGATGAACTGTGAGAAGCCATGCACCTTCGTCTTCCGTCCTCCGCCACAGTCAAACTCCGAAGTCAGTCTGTGACGGCGACCACTGTGACTGATCGACCACCGCCTAGACGCCCACTATATGTGAGAGGCAGGCATTCCAACATCAAATTCATTTTCTGTGACAATGCTGTGCTCGGCGCTATTCCCTGTCCACCGGGTGTCTCCACCGAACCCGCGAGCTGTACGTTTGTTGCCGGCAACCAGTGTCAGGTTAAGACCTACGGTGGAAAATCGTGCACTTCTGACCTCAGCCTAAGGCGACGGTTCACAGGTGGTTGTTCATGCTGACCGACGTTAAAATACCCATCATCGATGTGGAATTCCTTATTTAGTTTTAATTCTTGTGTGGGATTTAATGGCGCCGATTAGTTAATAACGTTAATTCCCTCTCTGTTCATGGAGTCTGCACCAAAACCAAGTCTTTCGATGTATGCCTTTTCATTCCGAAAATCTCCAGTGAATTTCGTTCATTTCTGAAGGATTTCCTCAACTCGTACAAGCGCCCAATTTTTCAAAGTCAGTGATGCATACCACGCAGCACCACACTGCCACAAAAGGATCACTCGTGCACGGGCGACCTTACCGGTTTGATACCGCGAAAATCCAGATGGTCTGGCTGGCTTTGAGCATATGCATCAGCTGGGAATCATCCGGCCCCGGAGCAGCAATTTGTCATTTCCGCTGTATATGGTACCCAAAAAGTCTCCCGGTACCTGGAAGCCACTTGGCCATTATGTCACTTTGGGCAACTCAACATTTCCCGGTCGTTATTCGATGCTACGCATTTAGAGTTTTGCTTTGGGACTATGCGGTAAGAACCTGACTTCAAAATTGAACCTTTTTCGGGAGCACCATCGCTTCCCAGGGGGCACCGGAAGATATTTCCAAACAGCGATTACCACACCATTTGGGTTATGTGAGTTTCTCCGTATCCTATTCGGACGACGTAACGCGGTGTAAACGTTCCGACATTTCAATGACGCAGTAATGCGCCCATTGGACTTCACGTACGCTTATCTGGCTGATGTTTAAATTGCCAGTGAATCAACGGCGAAGCTCCAAATGTACGTTTGTAAAGTTTTACAACGATTTCAAAACTACAGCATTAGTGTAACCGTTTCCAAGTGTGTCTTCGACGGTACGGCGCTACATTTCCACGGACTTCGCACCGGTTCCCCCAGTGTATCATCCTTGCCCGAGAAAATCGGCGCAATTATCTTGTTTCCGTTACCGTTCACAATGAAGCAACTTTGTCGCCTTCTCGAGTTACTGACTTTTATTGCCGTTTTATTCTGAACTGTGCCAGTATGCTCGCCCCCTAGACGGATTTAATCGGTGGTTTTGGCAAAGCAATAACCTTGAGCTTAGGTACAGTAGAAGCGTACTAAGACAACTTTAAGTAATGCTGTGAACCTTCACTATCTGCATTCGGACCCAGAAACCCGTCTGCTTCCCACGACCGACGCCTCCAGATCAGCAGGAAGCGGTGTCGTCCAGCAATTTGTGAATAATAAATTTCAACCAGTCACCTTTTTCTTTTACGGCCAACAGTCGGCACAAGCGGAATACAGAACTTTCAAGCCCAAATCACTCACTGTCTTCCTAGGCATCAAACAGCCCCGATATCTATCTGAAGGTCGCCATTTCACCATCCTTGCCGATCATAAACCGTTGGTATATGCTTTTCTTGCCAAGCCTGGCAAACATTCGCCAAGATAGAATGGACAGCTTGGCTCCATCTGTCAATTTTCGATGGGGATACGGTATATTGTGGGCGAGGCCAACATCCTAGCGGATACACTGTCTCGTCCAGAAGTGGATCACATCTGTTTACCACCTTTCCCTGGTATAATAGAATTGACTACTTGAAAATAATAGGATGATTTTATGAAATGTCTGAACCCATCGCTGAAATTAGTTTTCATTTCCTTACCAGTAATAGTGCATATATTTTGTGCGAAGCATCCACAGGCATCTACATCTCTATCGTTCAGTAGAAACCTACGTTTCCTGACTCAACAGTGCAACTCATGCCAGCGAATCAGGGCTCCAAACCACATCATCACTTATCCACGTATGTTCCCCCCGACGCACGTTTTAGTCGTGTGCATACAGATATTATGGGCCCACTGACTCCTCTTCAGCTGATCTCAGGCACATCCTAAGTGCTGTCGATAAATTCGCCCGTTCGCCTCTAGCTGTCCCCATTGAAGAAACAGTGGTTTAGACATTTTTCGAACGTTGAATCGTGAATATCGACTTCCTTTGGACCATGACACTGGATCGTAACATTCAATTCCCGTCTCGCCTATTCCTCAAATCAACGTATATCCTGTGTTGTTTTTTTATACACAAAAGCATACCAACCTTGTTCCCATGGATAATTGACACGATTCCCCCACCGGTTAAAAACGTCAATATCAGCCGAGAAGGACGTCACAAATGGAGCAGATTACTTCTGTTAGTTCCACTTGGAATTCGTTACACTATAAAAAAGACATTGACAACACTGCGGCGAAATTGGCCTTCGGAACTACCCTGTTTTCCTTACGAATTCATGCATCTTTCAGTTGCAGCTACCATGCCGCTGACTATGTCACATATAGCCTACCTTCGTTTTACACCGACAAGCAAACATCAGTGTGGGGAACAAGAACCACTGATGCTGAACATCTGTCCTTTTGTCTTCGTGCATAATTATGCGTCGCAGAAGCCACCATGACCAGTCCATGATGGTCAGTACAAGGTAGTTTATCGGAACGACAAATATTTTATGATCGACAAGCATGGTGAACACGAACCCATCTCAGTCGAGCGTCTCAAACCCATGTTTGTGAAACGAGGAGATCCCAGCCCGGAGAGTTTCAACACCATAGATGGATACAGACCGGTATTTTAGAGGACGTGGATAAAGTAATATCTTCCCAATCTTCAAGCTCGTCGAAACTGGTTAAATAAGGAGCGCAGCTTTCACATTGGCTATGCTGTACTGGTGACAGTTGGTGCAACTCCGAGAAACTATTGGCCCACTGACCCGACTGTGCGTTGTTTCTTCGGTTCGGACGGATTAAACAGTTCTGTTTGTGTGATGATTGATAGCGGAGATATGCACCTTCTGTATCTTCTGGTGGGGGGGTGGTATTATGAATGAGGAGCTCAGTAATGGAAACGACGCCGGTAATGCGCACCTCACGCCGTTCGTCTATCGCCGCTGCGAGGTGGATCGTCGAACGCCGACTCATAGAACGGCTGTTAAGTGTTTTGGCCGCGTTGGAAAAGCAAGGTGGCAGTCATAGAAAACGGCGTTCTTCATCAAAAGAATCTCTGGTGCATATCAGTAGTAGACCTTGATAATACCAATGTCCTTCAGAGGGCACGAATATTCGAAAAAGTTTTGGCGGACAGTATGTTGTGCAGTTGCAAGATCTGTTGGTAAATTCCTCCCAGCCGGTTCTGACGTCCTGGTTTTCTAATTAGCCTCTGTGTATGTAACTTCCTCTCAATTTTGCAACCTAACCTTACTCATCCGTACATATCATTTTACTAGTTCGGAGGTCATTATACAACCTACTTGATTTTATTTGACGTGCTTCACCGGATATGTACCTTTTCTGTTGTTTGCATTATCAACAGGACTTATGAAGTAATTTTGTATTTTCATTTTGTAACGTTTATTAAACTTCAAGCAGTGGATTTGTTATTTACGGCACATTTTATTGTTGTTACTCACCGATGCATTTGAGGTATGCAGCTGACTGTTTTACACATTTTATGGCTTACAAAACGTACTTTTGAATATTCATTCAATGTCTTGTTCTGAGTTTGACGGTCGTTAGTTCTTTACGTTTTGCTGGAGGATAATCTGATCACTATAATGGTAAGAACCAATTCGTCTATTCCCACTAATGTTTTGAAACATTATTAGTATTTATCTCTAGCGTAGTCTGTCACCAACGGCAACCACCAAGAGAAGAATGATAACGAACACGAGGTTGTACCCAGTACATTGGGCAACACTCGGAAGCGCGTCAAGAGATGAACATGTAGAATCGTGTAAGTTAAATAACAATGGGTAAGGTGGGAGTGAAACGACCATTACAAATCGAATACCAGATTATACGTTTGTAAGAGGGCAAGAGTTCGATACGCGCAACCGACTACACAACTGAAAAAAATGGCACGAAGTTTGTAAGAGACCTCCTACAGCATACACACACCGAAACATGCGTAAAGAACAGATAAAAAGCACTGTTTTAGCCGGCTTCCTTAGAGTGGTCACAAGACCAATAATCACTGTGCAAGCCACCCTCACAAGGGTGGTGGTAAGCAATCTTAAATGCGGTGACCAGATGTGCCGACGTGTGGGCCACCTTATTGTGGTCTGGTTCACAACACTCCTGCTGCCATGAGCGCAGACATAAAGAGCTTATGACCACAAGGTTGCTCTTCTTACGCTACTGTGTCACTCTAGAATGGAGCTAACCCAGCGCGTGAATAAGTTGAGCTGTCGAGCTTAGTGCACAAACTGTCAAATGCGGCAGTGTAGCTGGAGAATTTTTGCACTTTCGGGGTCGCCCAGTTAGTACGTGTAAGACTGCCGTCGATGGTCTGTGTTCGCATGAATTACGACCGTTATGCCACGAACGTCACATGAGAAGGAGACAGTCACAGGATGCGCTGATGTCTAATGGAAGAGTGTGTGTATGACACAGAATGGTGATCATACGAGGTCTTCCCAAGTCTATTTACCAGTTGGTTTGCTCCACAAAGAAGCAGTCGAAATGTGCCAGTTGAGTGCTGATAATGACTCGATATAAGTGCCATCACTGCACATTCTTCTGAGCAACTAAGGTTCTACAATGTGAAAATCTCGGAAGGTGCAATGTGCAAGATGTATAAATACAATCCAGATTGAACCCCTGTTGTAGGCTAGAAGATGAGAGCTTGAGATGACATTCGTTGAGCATTCACCTGCCGAGTCCTTCGGATGTTCAACGAAAATGTTCAGGCTTTCTGTGGTGTATGGAATCTAAAAGAACATATGGACAGTGAGCATGTGGGACTTGCCCAGATTAGAAGTTAAACACAGCATCTTTTAAAAGGTTTGTTGATCTTTGAAAGGTTCTGCAATTTTTCTGAAGAGTTTTCAAAAGGACGATTTTTTGAACTACAGAGACGCAGATCGGGATCCATTGGATATAATTCAGTATTGCTGAAACTCTACATAAAATTTTTGAAATTGGTTGATTCAAAAATCCTATACGATAAAGGTGCGTAGGTAAAATCGACAAAGGGACAAATTAGAACGCCTAGGATTTATGCGTTGTGTCTTAACTGAACAGTATCCTCAAGCATGTCGTGTAAATTAATGTCAACTAGACCGAAATGTATCAGGCTGCGTGGGTTTGGTACTGGCTGTGTTAACCTCGCGATCGTTCAGTGGATAATGCTGTTGATTTGGGAGTATATTTGGTTTGCACGAACGAGGTGAATGTTATTTTTTGCAAGCGTGCGCAGATAATATCGTATGACATTGCAGAGCGTTTGATTTGGTGCTACAAAGGCAAGTGGATGATGGAAGTCGATGTTGACCATGCACCGTTTGACAAACAGGGTGACTATTCGGCGAAAACGTTGATGCTAGTCATGTTTCTGTGAACTTACCAATGTTAGGTGGTACTCACGGTGTTGCAGAGTCCGATGCCAGCTGGAATGTAACGCTGCAGATGCTACACCCGTATGGATGAGCGGTTGAAATGGTCCCTGTGTCGTTTGTGAACGTTGAGGGTGCTGCAGCGGAAACGAGTTGACGAGCACGTGGGTACATCCGATGAACTCTTTATGCCAGAAGCCTGAGATGGATGTTGCGATATTTGATCTCGTGCATGAGTGACGCATCGCTGAGTGATGCTGTGTCCAGCATTAGTACTTTGAGCCGTGAGCACTTTCAATCCGAGGCTGTGCTGTTTACAAACGTAAGAAAGACACCGTTGGAGGGTTATCCATGAGGTGGCTAAGTGAGCTTGAATCTTCTGGAGCATCAACTCTCCGATACCAAACCAGATCAGACGCTGAGTCGACATCAGTATAGCAGCAGGATTAAGGATGACGATAAGTCAACCAGGCCGAGTTTGTTAGTGAGTCACCTGATGAGGTGGGCTACGCTGGTATTCACTTTTGGAGAGGGTAGTGGATCGGAACGTTTCTAACTAGAATCGTGCCTATCCTCCACAATAATTAAACCAGGAAACCAGTTAATGAACAACGATGTGTATTGCAAATAGACCGGGAAAACAAGCTGTAAACAAAGCGCAACAGAAGCAAAGCTCGACAGACCAGTAGCTAGCGACCGCAGAGCGTTAATTGCCAATTGTGACCTTGACAATCGAACAAACGAGAAAATGTAGGCATGCAACCAAACAATATTAATAATGTCAGCGGTCAGAATAAATAGCAAGATAGGTTGAATACGTGGTAAACCAAGAGTGTTTCTACAGAGGTCCCTCCCTAGAGGGCTTCAAGCTTGTAAGCCTTCGACAAAAATCAAAAAGGAAAGAGAACAAGAGACACTAGAGTGACCGTGGGTTGGGTATGGGGCAGTTGTATTCAAGAACAGCTACGTATGCCACGTTGAAGAAGGTTGACAACG
>LUCH01007092.1:19182-29782 GCA_013368495.1 Paragonimus heterotremus
TGATGATGATGATGATGATGATGATGATGATGATGGAAGGCGTCAGCGCTTTCTACAGCAGGCACATTATGTAAACTAATGCTCCCTTGCCTATGCTCACTAACCCCTTGGGTCTCAGACAACAACTATAGGCGGGTGCATTCGTCTCTGTCGGACCGAATCTTAATTAAGTTCTCATTATTATGACGTAACTGAAATCGTAGCAGTTTCATCGATTATGGTGTGGGTGATGGGCCAAGTCCAACGCAAGGGCTGGACAAAACGCTTTTGTGCGCAAGTGGTGATTATTCAGTCGATGAATAACTGAAAACGAGCTTGTTCTAGTGATCACAGAAAGTAGGAAGTAGTTCACCTTGTGGATATCGCATGAAAGTTTGAGTCTAAAAGATACGGCATCTGTGTGTAAATTACGCCTGAGGTTAGGTGCGGGTTTTGGATCGGACGCGCGATGGTTTATTTATAACGAACGGACTGTAATGAACCCAAATGGGTAAGACGTCTGCGAGGGTCAAATGAACTCAGTAAGTTGATTAGATTGGAGTTGATTCCGTAGTTGCACTACACGCTGGGCGTCAGTAGCAGGGTCTGAAGTGTAGGTGGTAGACCAAAAATTCCGTTTGAGCTCGTCACCGTGCCTAGCGGGGCGACCACATGTCGGGTTAGATACTGCAGACACCCCTGCGACTGGGATTGAGGGGGTAATACGCGGACAGACCAACGCGTTCGCCGACAAAAATATCGACCAATCAGAGGGTGTGTATAACGTAGGTGTGACTACGGAAACTCAGCTGGTAGCTGGTCAAGCTCCTGACGCTTTCTCAAGGTTGTCTCCGCCACGGGGTTGAGAGTGTCAGTTGAGTGACCGTGCAATGCACGACCAATGGGATGCCGATCCGCTGGTGGCTGGATTGATCGTGCCTGTGCAGTCCGGAATAGGCATAGGTTTTCTTTGAAGTAGATCACGGACTTTCGCACGTAAGCGTGACCCGGGTTAGTGGTCCGGTCACAGGACTCATGTCTGATCAGAAAAATAACGACGTTGTTGGAAAGAGCATGAAACACTTTCGCATGGAACCAAAAGCTGTGTTGCTGTTGTTGACGACACACAATTTTACACGGGTGATTATGCGGATTGAATAACGTAGACTTATTCCGGATTTGTGGTCCCAGAAAGGTGTAGTATATATGTATATAATATAGCTACTGCTAGATAGCGCTTCGAATATATGATCGAACTAATCCAGGTTGGACACCCTAGGAATAAATATCCCGAAGAAAACACGTATAAAGTCAGATCGCTAAGATGTAATCTGTTCATCAGTGCGTTACGAATGTATTGACTTAAAACCGTACGAAAAATGATACGAATAGGAAAACTAGTGCGTAAGAATTTTTTACAACCGGTCATGAAACAGAAGTAGTCAACACTCATCACGTCTGTTCTCTGCTTATTTGTACTATCTATTTATATCACTTTGTGTAACCCTGTTCTACTGTTTGTTCACCCAGTCGATGTAATAACACACATCTTCTTCAGTTTGGCTCTCTTGGTCGCGAAACTACATATTTATGTGCATTTCGAACAAAAATTCCACCTCAACTGTGGAATGTCTGTTAAAAATTCCTAAGATCCCAATTAAGTTTCCTGTAGCCCATCATTGCACAACAACGCCGTGATTAACTTTTCTGTTACTCTTCACATAAGTTTTCCCTCATTCTTTCAACCAGCCCTGCAGATTGTATTGGGAGTTTTGAGCTGGTTTAATGTCCTTACTAAAGCTTGGGCTTCAGGGCTGTACACAGTGTTCCGGATGTGAGATCAAGGATACTTTAAAATTGATAATAACACCTCTGTTTTTGTTTAGGGAAAATTTTCCGTGTCGTGACAGGATTGTGCAGATGGCTCCTGCACCGTAATAAAGCATTCGCATTCAAGTCGAAACATATTGTTGTGAACCAAGAACGCGGATGGCACAGTGGTTGTTTATTCAGAAAACCAATACATGGGTTGTACGCTTCAACATGACTACAAAAAAAACACTCGTCTGCGTACGGCACTGGTCTCAGAATGTCACGATTTCCACGGACGCTAATGGTCAATTACTTTGTGTACTAAGAACTATTTTGTATCACGCTGCACTCTTCTGATATTTTTCTCGCGACTACTTAAATGTCAAAATCCACACTCCTGCCACACTACTGAATGGTAGTGGTGTGGGTAGTATAGTGCGATCGCTCGTCCTAATTACAATGTGATGGATTTCAGGGTCGGTTAGAAAGTATTTTCAGACTGAACACCACCAACGCTTGGTCGCAACCTTCGCATTCAGGTATGTCTTTCGGATGTCTCATTTCGAAATAACTGAAACCACTTTAGTCAAACACGTGCTTTATTAGTTTGACCGCACCTATTGTGATTGCACTGTTTCCGAAAATCAAAATGATTCTGAGCAGAACACGGGGTAAATGGAGAAATTCGGTTCTATGACCTTTCGAAGCTGAACTTGGGAAGCTAGAAAAAACGCGGGTTTGAAGACTGCTAGCATGTTTATATGCCTCTTCTAAAAGTGCATTGAGAATGGAACAACCTAAGCTAAAGCTAACTAAAAACAAGAAGAGTCGTCAGACTTATTTGGCTTTTTGAACCCTTTAAGCGGAAAGACTGTCTTGGCTATGCACGTATGTAGATTGTGTGTATTCTGTCATCTTGGGCACCATGCTATTTCTGACACGGTTTTCATCCATTCCGTACTTATTCAATCGCCTTGCTGTCTTATGTCTTCTTTCCCGATGTCAACAGTAGCCCTATGCAGTGCACTATATGGCATCCTCACTGCCAGCCTACAAAATACTCATCTCTATTAATATACACTGCATTGTCAACGACCACAAAAATGAAGCCTTCGTAAGCACACTGTGACTTGGTTTACACGACCAGCACATTGGTTGCTGGCTTAGTAGTGCAACACGGGCAGCATCTTTCGAGCAGTGACCGTTCTGCCAGCTAGAGATCGATGAGCTCATTACTTGCCTTTCTTAAAACCATGGATACCTCGTCAGCCTCAGTACAGGTAAATCAGTCAACAATCTCAGGCTAACTGCATTAATTAATGCGAGTATGATCAGTATCAACTAAGTTTTGGCACAAAATGTTAAACTTTAACTGTGTAAAGTGTACTTCTTGACCTGTCAAACAGGTAACTATGACCTATATATTGTTTGTAGGTAGACCACACTCAGCGTTCAAACTCGTATCACACATCAACTTCGGTGGATCTTTGAAAAGCCGCCTTGATGTAATCTGTGAAGTAAACTCTTGCTTTAGACAATTAGTTTTAAAATTACTGGATCACTTACTGACCAACATTAGGATGATTCAACTTTCACTATAGAAATGGACAATTTGTGCCGAAAACAAGCGGTAAATATATTATACAATCATATTTCCTATCCAAATATAAGTTAAGACGATGATTACCTCTTTATAAGGTAGTCCCTTTAAATTTCCGATATATTCTGCGTTATGGTATATAAGCCTGTGCCTGAAATTTGTTTCGAATTGTTTTCGTGAATGAAACCAATCAATTCCATAAACAGATTGTACAAACTTTCGGCGTGTGCAGTTTTTCACTGAATTCAGACAAAACTTCATGTCGGCATCGGATAGACTAGCGACTATTGGAAAATTTCTTTTGTCAGTCGTCATCACGTGATCAAGCGGGCGGAATCTATGACCAATGCACACAGTGTTAGAGCCGAAAGATGGAAGGAAAAAAAGGTATATAGGAAAAAGATTCTACTTCTCACGTTTTAATGAAAAGTGACAGAACCAACATTTTACGGATAAAAAGAGCTGACACTGTTTCATGTGAATATTGTGGAGATAGACTAAAGCGAGGTCTGAAACTAGAGAATGATGATGTTTTAGTGCATACGTGCACTAAGTTAACGCTGTCCCTGGTATACGCGACGATACCAGACGAGAAATAAGAATACCAATAATTGACGGAGACCGAAAATATATTATACGATAATTACAATAGGTCTCGATCAGAGCTAAATGACATCGATACGCAGAAGTAGCTAGGGAGGTTGAGGATCCGACCGTCGAGCGCACGAGTAAGCCGGAAGAGTGTTTACGGCGCCATTGGCACACATGGGTCGACAAACATGCAAACAAACAAACGCGATCGCATGCACCAAGCAGACGGCAAACAAAGATCCTTAAGATCATATGTACAATGTGAACTAAGATTTTAGGAAGAATTTTACACATCGTACAGCAGGCAGACTGCGGTTATCTCCAGATCGCTACAATATATACAATACTATACAAATAAACTGAGAAGTCCTACAGAGGTATACGGTCGTGCAAATCACTCAGTTTTAGCGACAGATTTATTCGCAAAAATGATTAAGATCTCTCAGATTAATGTGACAAACTGCGTGCGTAAGACAGATGGTCAACAGTTTCGGAAATACACAAGCTGTAAATTCGATTTAGGAATAAAAGGCAGTCCATTTTAGTTTTGGAGGTTCATTTACTTCAAGTATGGCGTATCCACTCAATTTTAATGTTAAGCATTTATATTTATTGAGACGTGGAATACGGAAGTGAAATAATGATAAGAAGGTGGAGTCATTAACCAAAATGTCATGTGTTCACTTGTAATCAAGACTTAGTATGCCACCAAAAAGTCCACCGTCAAACGTTTCATGAACAATGACAAGTTCATTCAGTCGGCTACCCAGAATGTCGGAAATCAATGTTTAAACCGGACGGGGCATATCGTGATTTCTATACGCATCGTAGATGGAGAACTTCTCTGATTAGTACAGTTCTAATGTACAGTTCGCCCATCAGAACTGCCTGAATCTAGTGGGATAACAAGTAGAATTTTTCTACCCGTCACAAACTGTATAAATCCGAGTGTTTTCGCGTCTTTTTCCCCAATTTTAAAGTACCAAATATATGCGCTGAACAGATTGTAAGCAGAAGCAAACATTTTTTGTTATATCATATGTAATATTTGCAACAGTATCCACAATGATCATTTGATACTTTCCAAGCCACGAAGGTTGATGTACGTTTACTGAAAGGGGAGGAGGTATATAAAACGGACGCACAGATTAGCCACTTCAATATATTGCAGGCCAAATTAGTACTTCTAAAAAATAGACCACGATTTCCGAATGTATTACTTTCGACTTATACTTTGGCCATTTTTTGTACGACACGACTGAGTACGGTTGGGAAATGTACAATCTGAAATTATGAACAACTTCGGTGTAAACAAAGAGTGTAAAACATTACCGACACTAATGTGGATGGAGAGTATGAGAAAGATACTCCTGAACCACTTATCTCGTGGTTGTTAACTCAGCGAAAATTTAGGTGGACACCACGCTGCAAGATTTCGAACTTTGGTCCGTAGCGTCGTCATATAGGCTAAATACCAGTCAGGTTATAGCATAGGATTGTGTAAAATTATATACATCTCCCCGGTCGACTGGAATCGACCATGAGTGCGGTCTAATTAGTGTATGCCTCACATGGATAGAGCTTAACTGTAGATCTTATTGGTAAATCGACTAGGATACCCAAAGACATTCAATGAGATCCGATCGATATTGACCTGACACAGTGAGTATGATAAGGTTAACTTATCAAAACCTGCAAAATAGGCACGCGGTGATTTTTGATACCGGGGTCTCGTTCTTAGTATGTCGGCGTACCATAAATCCTCTAGAAAGTGCAATATTATCAAATGACCCTAGCTTGTGGGTTGCTGTAGCGATTGCGCAGTCCATGGGCAATTAGGGACTCGCAGAGATAAACAAACACACAATTCGGACTAAAAAGGAGAAATTTAAGACGGTATTAACTCGTTTGCTACTTTCTGCTGAGCAAATGATGATCAATGCAACGGTTATTTGAAGCAAAGCACTCTCAGCCGGTAGAACAACAGTACTGCTACTGTTTCATTCTGGCTCGGAAACCAGATTTAGGAAACCAGTGCATGAAAGAGAACCGTATTTCGAAGAATGTCACTCACTTAGTTATTGCTTTATAACGCTCTGAAATGCCGATCAAGCGCGGATTTTTTTTACTTTTCTTTCACCTAGAGGAAGGGCTTTTGGCTCACAATGCAAATGCATGGTTGGAGTCAAGACTCCATCCACTCACACTTGTGGGAAGACAGGTTAGAAGAACGTCCCTCACTTGTCCCAGCATGGTGCTGAATAAGAATTGCACTAGATTCGTTTATCGGGTGTATTGTATGACCATTCTACGGAGGCCAGACAACGGCTGGACTCCGATTAACCCCAGCTCTAATGGAAATCACGTGTGTATTTATGTTGAAGTTTGTTATCCACCCAGTACTCATTTTTCTTAGCCACATGTCGATTATCCTCCTTTCCTGATGTCGGTTTTTGATCCAATATTGCTGTTCAACTTCCTTGTGCTTTTGTATACTTTGACTGATTGTACGATGTTGTTCGTTGTGTTCGATCACACCAATAGATACATATCGGCATTTGGTCGTCATGTCGTTGAACTAATGGCAAATGCATTTGACTGATAATTAGCCACTATACTGCGTCACCTCTCACTGCAAGGTATGGATCAAATGTTAGCATATAAAAGCGATGTGTGAGCATCGCGGACAAACTAAACTATTTAGTTAAAAAACTGCTCCATGGTTAATTTGCAAGCAGTCTGCGTTCGGCATGATAAGTCCACGCTACTCTTCCCTTCTCGGGGACTGGAGCCACTTCGAACTCCACAAAATGTCGGCCGTTCGGCACTCGGAGGATTGTTACTTCAGTGGGAGTTCCCTATAAAAGGGTCTGTCGAGTCGGAGCGTCCAGTCTTGGAGGCTTCTTCCCGATGGAGCACTGTTCTCGAGAAGCTGTTGTACAGTTGCCCTGACATAGTTAACAGTTGCAAGCACGTGGGAGGAAAACACATCGGTATGGAGCTTCTAACAAACTACACCGTTTTAATAATCCTACAGTAGGAGGTGCACAGTTTGGATCTACAGAAGAACGTGATGCCAATATTTCGATAGTAAGCGGTGGTTTCGGTCCACAGCTTAGACTATCATTCGTGTATCACACCGATTAGAGACATGAGGACGGGCTCACATGTACACGTATTTAGGTCGAAATGATCTCAGCATTAGTTTTAGAAACTGAGATATACGTCGCGAAAGTTTTTAATACTAAGATTCAAAGTCAGTAGTCGCCACGTAAAACTGGCTGCTTGGAACAACGTGGAATAACTGTTGTTATTTCCCCCCACAAATTTTTGTTTTATTATTTTACTGGGCAATTTACTGGGAATTGAACTCACCCCATCCACTTTGTGGAAGAGAAGTTTAAAACCAGCTATCATTCCTACACATCCTTTGGACATCAAGGTGGAACGTTACGATTGTTAGCCTCTCGTGAATTAACATAGAGTTGACAATGTTTTAGGTTATCTAGATTGGCACTAAATGTCTGTAAACGAAACTTAATGGGGATTTTGTCATCGGGCCAGAAGTACCTCTACAACAGTTCGGCGGGATGAACACAAGAAGTTGATTAAATGGTTATGCGGACAAACTTGTGGATATTCACAATAAAATGGTAACATACCAAAGTCAATAACTAGCAGTGTAATTCTGCAACTGCCAGTTTAATTTGACCACTTACAGAACATCTTGAGTCATAAGTCGATACCGGAAGTGAATTGTATCTATCTAATTACTCAACGGTATATGTTGGTAGGCTCCAGAGTTCGATTCACCATCACAAAGACAATCACGTAGTCAATCGAGCGGTCTGCCGCGTAGTATACCAGGTTCTGTTATAATTACATTGACGTTTACCTAACCGGGACATATTGGCGCTGTCATCAACATAAATGACTGAATGTATTCTCAAGTGGTTAATAATGCCAATCAGAAAGCCAACCGTTAAAAGAAGTAACAACGAAGACATCATTGCTCACCAACCACATCTTTACGGCCGGTCATCCAGCCGATCGGATCAAACAATTCAAGGTGTTTTACCTAGTGGGGAGCCAAGACCGCTAGCGACAAGTGAACTATTGTTACTCGGACAACGTCCGTCAGGATTTTGTGCACAGAAATCCATTGACTTAATCAATCTCTCTGCTATGGAACTGCTTGTCGTTTAAGGTTTAAAAGATTGTAGCTATATTAGGTTATTTGTTTACGTGTGGCTGAATGCAAAATTTATATAAAGCTTATCTTTTTTACGTTGGCGATTGAGGATAGCGAATCAAAATGAAAATAAATTACATATCTTCTGTGTGTACAAACGAACCGCACGAAAGGAACTTTGTATGCTAATATTTATATAAAGTTTAATGCTTCACTTTGGACTGCTCGTGTCACACTAGAAGAGTACCACATGTGTATTGGGCTCATAGTGGCCCTTGGTCCTCATGATCACACCAAGCCTGGCCCGGCGTACAAGCGCATCATCCGTAGAGGAGTAAACCGATTCGACTTCATTGAGATACTAGCAAGTGGTACCTGATCTGGCTAACAATAGTGTTGCCTACATTCATTGTTGAACAAAAATTGACTGGACAGTTTTCAGTGCTCAGCCGGCGAAAAATACATACTTACTCGTTAAAACAAATAATCACAGTTTGTCAATGTGAGCAAGCCGGCCCTGACCTAACAATAACTTATGCACAGATCACGTTCTCGATTCGTTCACAAGCAAGAAAAAATCCAACCCTAGATTAACCGATAGTTACATGAAATCACCGTATCTGTCACCGCGCTGTCAGACTGGGCATCACAGATTCTGTACCGTACACAGTTGAAGAAAAACAAACGGCACAATATGTATGCGTTCGCTCTGGTATAGACAGTGTTTTTGAGGTAAGAAGATTTAACCCTTGTGTAAAAGCATCATCGTTTAATCTGAGCATGACCACCTTCAAATAGACCATCATTCTGGAATGGGGGTTGTTAACAGACAGTGTTCTTGCAGTAATTTTGTGTGGATCAGTCATCTGAGTATGTGACCTAAAAAGACGAATTCCTTCCTCTCGGTTGATCACATAACGGCTTACGGATGGGCTGAATCACCACTGCGCACATATGCATCATGCAAATGTGCGCGCGATCGGTACACTTCTCATCTTTGGGTGTCTATAGGTGCATTCTTCCATTCAACAACCTGTGGCAATATTGGGATTCACCAGTCTGTCTCCCACATTCAGATGGACTGTCAATTACTGGTTTTTGACGGTCAGCATGTCGAGCTCAATTGAATGATGCTGAGTACAGTGAAGTGATGACTGCTGAACGAGCAGCATTGAGGAATGGCAATTTAATCGATCCCTACAGAGTGCTGAGCTGTACTAAGAATAAATTGCCTTATTCATTCTGAGGGAACGGATATTCAGTTAGTCTGTTTTGAGTGCGTTGTGGCTCTTCGCTTCAGATTCGAACTGGCCGATCGCTGCTACCTGTTCCCATTTATGTATTGTTTGACAATCTACCGATTCGTTGGTTCGAAGCCGAATCACATGACCGTTCAGCAGCATATTTGGGTCTGTTCTAGGTGATGCTAACCATGTTAATCGTCGGATGATGCAGTCAAGACACATCGAATCACCATTATCATGCTATCGCTAACAAAAATAAAGTGCAAATGGAGGAACTTGATTATTTTGTTGATCTGTGGTGCTTCGGAGATATGCTGGTTTTAGAAAACAAATCGATTACAGAATGTCTATTTGACTGGGTCAGTGTGTAGTAGTTTCATACTGTTTGCACAGAAGTACAGCATATCATTATTACTGTCACCATTATTAGTAATATTATCATTATTATTATTACTACTCCGCATCATTACACATGTCGATTCGCCGTCCTTAATAGTTCCACTAACGACAGCGTATCGTTTAAAGCTGTACGGTGACATTCCAGGGTGTATTTGAGAAATACACAACAAACTGAGAACACAACCTTACTGGGTATTTCTGGAGATCCAGTTGTGAAAAATCTGGACGTCAGCTGGATTCAAACCAGTGACAGAAACAGCATGCAAAGCTGAACTGGGTAGGTGTAAACTTTAAGAAAGTTATCCATCTACACACTCAGGTTGATGAAGACTGGATTGTATTTGAGAATACTCAACGACCTTACAACATCTCGAAGCACTTATCGATTTTCCGAACCTCAATATTCCGTTACCTGTACTGAATGACAGAAGCTTGTTCACATGGCATCTCCTGCTTTACCAATTCAAACACAGATGTGGTGAAGGTTGCGTAGATAGAGCCGATAAATTTTTGAAGGCAAGAATGATGAAACACAAGTAAACTAGCCTGACTGAACACACATAGGCTAAATGGCACTGTCATATACTTTAATCAGCCTTGGAGGTATACTTGCTGCCGATCGACATGTTGACCAGGAGCAACCTTTTGCACGGGCATACACCTTCAATCTTCCAATACGAAGGTAGTCAGTCGGCTGACACCTTCTTTGTCTATGTAAAAACGGTTATCACTTGTGAAACCAAAAATAATCGCAATGCATTAGAGGAATGGCTAAAATCCTTT